>LPNX011123748.1:164873-312348 GCA_001517045.1 Pseudotsuga menziesii | reverse complement strand
AATGTTTTTAAGTGGGACAAAAATCTATTTGATGGTTGTTATAAATATTATTTCAGATATGATATCTATTTTCATAATTTTTTGGATACCTCCTCTTCACCCTATTTCTCATCCCTCCTACCCAAATATATTATAGGGTACAATTCATATGGTAAGGGTGACATTGTTATGGGTAATTTTTATCAAGCTTTCATAGATATATTCACTGTTGCAATCCTATAATAGCAGTAGAAATTTTGTGTCATGTTTCTTGGGATCCCTAATGAATCCCTATAACCACTCCTTCACTTTTAGTGAAATTTATGCTTCATTGTTTTGAATACTTAACAAATTAATATTTGTTGAGAGGTTTCTTAGGAAACATTGTGCACATTTCCTAGGCAATCTCAATTGTTGTTCACCAATTTCCAAGGACTCCCCCTTGGACTCAAGTGTTGAACTAAAGTGTTCAAGAATCTAGGTTATGGTGATCGCACCATGATATGTGGCTTTATTGCGGGTGCTATTTTGAGTGGTAACATATATTTTGAAAGAACATTTTAAATTGGATATAAATGCAAGTGGGCATGTTATGGGACCATTTTTTATGCAAGGAAGGAGGCTAGTATGATATTATTTTGAAATGTTCCATGGAGGAGTCCTAATCTACCCTACATATGACAAAAAAATTCATGCCTTGTTTCCAGGTATTAAGAATTGGAAGAACTAAAAATCCCTAATTTCCCACACCAAAAACTAAAAATGCCCGGAATCAAATTCTTCTTTGATAGAAAGATGCGCCCTTCAAAGGAAATTTATCCTAGCATTCTTTTGCTGATGGATTTTGTAGAGAGACCCAAAAAGTAAGAAACCCTAGCTTCTGCAACTGCATAGTGTCTTCTTCTTAGGTTAGCTCTGATACAATGTTATATTTTTATCATTTAAGCAATATGATATATGATCCTATCAGAGAGAATAACATGCACAATAAAAATCACAAGAGAGAAGAGACATAAATAATTTTCCTTAGGCAAACCATAAAGGAGAAAGCCCCGCAACTTCTTTAGAGATAGAATGAGCACCAATGGCAGTAGTAAAACCCAAATACATAAAATATGATCTCCATAGTTGTTCTCTATCACTCTATCACTTGAGAGAGATTCTCCTCTTTCACTCATGTGCCCCAATGAGTGAGTGTGTGTGTGATAAATAAAGAGGCTCACTCTCTATTTATATTCTTTCATTCAGTTAATGTCCATTCCATCATGTCGGCCCCACTTAACAATTACTTACTAGGGCTGACATCTCTAGGAGAGTCTAATAACCCTAGTGCCCCACAACTGTGGGGAATTTTCCCTCCGATCAACAAGGAGGTTTATAATTGACACAATTGTGGGGAATATTTCCCTGAATTACAATGTAGGGTTAACCTCAATGACTTTACATGACTTGTTTACATTATTGAATCTCCCGATCGGAACATCGGGGCATGACATGACTCAATTACATTATAAATACTTCTAGGAATAAACATTGGGGTACAATACATAAGATATACAAGTGAATACATTTCGAAGTTACAAATACATCAACACCTTCTTAGTATGGATCCTGTACCATTCATATGTGGTGGAATCATGTCTCCATTTGATTTCTTATGCCATATATGTATGCAGCACGTGAAGCTCATTTAAAGTTATGCATGACATAATTATTTCTACATGACTTACCACTTTTTTTGTTTCAAGAGTAGGAAGAATTAGGGTTGTATAAAATATTTTTAGTATTCGATGTGGATCTATCTATGCAGTAGGATTTATCTATGAGTAACCTAGATGTCCCTCTAAGTGTGTTTCCTGAACATTTTTCTTGTCCTCCCTAGAATTCAATATCAATAGTCTAACTTCTGCAAACTTCTCTACAATTATTATTATGATTTCTTCAAGTGTTCTATCACAAGTTGTTCAATTTCATATTTTGTGGTAACATTCTCCATGGCTTCTTTTATTCCACTCCTAGTCTCCATTCCAATTTTTTCAACATCGTCGATTTCCATTGCATGAATAAGTTTGGATTTTCTTGTTTTCCTCTTCTTCTTTGAAGATGCTTTTGGATGAGTTTCTTCTTTTCTCTTTCCTATTGGCATAGATCCTTGTTTAGAATAAGTCTTTGTATTAACAAATTCATCGTATAATAGGTGTTGACTTTATTGGTTGTTACTACTTTGCAAATTCTTCTTATTTTGTTAACGATATTTTCCATTATGTATCCCATTCTTGAACAATTTGTGAGATATCATATTTAGAAGAAATATATAGAGTGGTTAACCATCAGTTCTCAAGGTCTCTTTTGGCATGTATGTATGTATGATTCATTCCAATATTGAATATCATAAATACTTTGACTTTTTCTACTATGTGGGTCTTTATGCGTGGAGTATTATTTACAATATGCCTTATTTCTTTACCATACATGAAAAAATTTATGTTGTTGTTTTCCAAACTTCACGCAATTGTGGAAAACCACATGTTTGTATATCTAGTTTCTAGGAAGGGTATTTTGTTTCTATCAAACAATTGAATCCCTTCTGGTTGCTTCCATCCTATAAAAGAAATAAAAATTAACAACTAGTTGTACCGAAAATGGTAATCTTTTTCTTGTGCCTTTATGTAGTCAGTGATAAATTCATTCATCAGGAAAGTTGACTAGTTCATTTGTACTCCCATGATGCACTTTTCTTTGGCTGAAATGATTGGTGTCAATACTTGATGTGAGAAACTCTTCTGGGAGATACTGCATGCCAGTAGATGGGATGTGAACATTACTGCTTCATCCTTTATTTGTTCTACTGAGAATCCTCTGCTAGCTCACTTAGTTCCATATTTCTCAGTCATCTACACTACAACAAAATAATATTTTGGTGATGGTTTTGGCTTGTGATGGTTTTGCTAACCCACCCCCCCCCCAAAAAAAAAGAAAGGTTTTTATGTCTTTGGGGGTGGTTCTTAAAACCCCCCCTCAAAATTCCCAAAAATTGGAATTTTTGGGGCGGTTTTTAAACAACGCCCCCCCCCCCCCCAAAAGTCGAATCCTCGTGACTTTTTGGGGCAGGTTTTTAACCCCCTCCCCCAAAAAAAGTCCAATTATCAATACTTTTGTGGGCGTTTTCTTGAAAAACCCCCCCAAAAGTCCAATTCTCAATACTTTTGGGGGCGGTTTCTTATCCCCCCCCCCCTCAAAAAAAAAGTCCAATTCTCAATACTTTCGGAGGCGGTTTTGAATCCCCCCCACAAAAAAAATTCTAATTCTTAGGACTTTGCGGGGGGGGGGCAGGGTTGAAAAGACCCCCCCAAAACTCACACGATGGATCATTTTCCTCAGTGTCGCAAAATTCTGTAGTGCCCTCCACATTGAACGACAAGGATTAAAAATAGACAGAGATCTCAGAACTTGAAGGATTTTGCAATGGGAACATCATGCAAGATAGAAAATATGCGGATCGTGAAATCCAGTAGGAGCTAGACCAATGAATGATCCAGATTCATCGTAGACTCATATCTATAGATAAAATATTTTTTGCGATGCAAGGGTAAGAAAGAATATGAAGGTTGTGAAAGGAAAATAAAGGGATAACTAGATGAATGATCCAGATTTGATCGGGTTAGGATCTACGGCCTAGAACCTCTTCACAAATAGAATATGCCCAATCTTAAGGTGCATTTAAAATCACATAATTAGTAAGTAAACATGAAATCGATGGTTAAAAAGGATCCATGACGAGATCGATGGTTGAGATATAATTTCAGAATGCGAGCTGCATAGAAGTTAAGGGAAATGACAAAACTGAGGGACAATAACAAAATCAAAATAGCACAAAGATAAATGATGAAAAAAATATCGGGCAGAAATGGAAGGCTAAGAAATTTTTTTGTTACCAAAGATGTAATAGAGATAAGAATATGGAAAATCATAAATGAATGTACACTATTTTATTTTCTTGCATCGGCGGAATACGAGGACAAACATTACAGAAGGATCCAATTCCTATGGAGTCCATTAGGTACTTGTCAAACACTAGGTAGTTCCCTTTTGTCCCCCCTAAAAGTTGTATAAAGGGCTCAAATGGAAAATATAGAAACTCATGGCTTAGAGTATTAGAAAAGTAGAAGAACTATTGGATGATAGGAATGCTGGTGTTTTTTACCCTATCCTTTTTGGGATGTGTGTTGGCCAATAGTATTGCGGACCCATGGTATTGGGTTAACCCTAGAATTTTCCCATTGTATTTCCCCTATAAAAGAGAGCATTGTAAATAACATGGGCATGGTATTGTATTGTATTGGAAGAGAGACTATGAGAGCGTGAAGAGGAAGTGCAGTGGTTTTTCTGCAGGGTGTATCCCTTCATCTTTCTGGACTGTAATAAAAGGACTGGAAAATTTATTTGTGGACGTAGCCCATCATTTGGGTGAACCACGTTATATCTATGTCTCTCTCTAATGTTTTAATGTGTTTTGCATCTTGTTTATCAATTTAACTGTATATCTATTATTGCTCTACGGTCCTGTTTTTTAACAGTTAGGTTAGGATAGAGTAGGCTAGGATAGGGTAGGATAGACTAGGATGGCTATAGTAGGTTAGGATAGAGTTGGGTAGGCTAGAGTATGATAGAGTAGAGTAGGATAGTCTACAATAGTTTAGGATAGGCTAGAGTAGGTTAGGCTAGGATATAGTAGGTTAGGCTAGGCTAGAGTAGGTTAAGCTAGGATAGAGTAGCTAGGGTAGGGTAGGTTAGACTAGGATAGGCTAGAGTATGCTAGGATAGGAAATAACATGTTATGCTAAGTTAGAGTATGCTATGATAGGAAATAATATGTTAGGATAAGCTATAGTATGCTACGTTAGGATAGGCTAGAGTAAGTTAGGATTGTGTAGGCTAAGCTAAAGTATGTTAGGTTAGGTTATGCTAAAGTAGTCTAGGATAGAGTAAGATAGTTTAAATTTTCCTAGGCTAGGTTAGAGTAGGTTAAGCTAGGCTAGAGTAGGATGGGATAGAGAAGGATAGAGTAGGTTGGGATACGTTAGAGAAGGATAGAGTGGGATATGATAATCTAGGCTAGTCTAGGCTATTTTTTGAAAAAAGAAATCTTCATGATATAAAAAATATAATTAGGATTTAGATGACCACATCCATACCATTTTATCATGTGATTATAAGGTCTAGTGTTTATATTAACATTTAGTGTCCATCTAATAGACATTGTTCATCTCAAATCAATCTCTCCATGTAAGAACTAGCAGATCACATTATATTATAGGGATTATTTGAGTCCCATCAAGTAATAACTTCATCTCACTCCAAACTAGGACTAAGAGGATGACTTAATAAATAAGAATGGGTCACACAAACTTTCATAAAGCATAACTATGGACCAAGACACTTGATATGTTGCTTCAACTCTGGATAAGATGATTATAAAATTATTTATGCTACTGCATTATCCAATTTATGATTAGAACCATTCATTTAAAGTGTTTTGTATGCACCCTAAGAGAAAAGTAAACAAAGTTCATTGTTAACTCAACATTGGAACACCGTGCGAGAACAATGTTGACACTTGATGAAATCTTGTTTAAGAAAACTTGACAACACACACACACACTAGGCTATTGATATCCAAGGAATCCAAGGGGAAGTCATTGAAGACTACTCTAAAAAAAGTTGAACCAATGGGGGAAAGCTACCATAATGTGAGATAATATGTGATGGATCCTAGAGACATCGTTGTTGGTCTTCTTCATAGTTTAAATAGCATGAAGAAGGGATATAAGAATTCTCAATATGACACTACCTCATGGATTTTTATTGAGCCCGAGACGGTAAATTCTCGATGGTGTTTTAATTTTTAGAGAGTTTGAAAATAGGAAGAAGAATATAGTATGGTCTCTTTTTCATATGGTAGTCTTCTAAATCTGAAAAAGGATAAAATTGTATAAAGGAGAGCTCTCCCAACCGAAAGCGGAAGAGATAATTATTTACAATAGGTATTCCAACCAGGCTAAGAAAGGTTAAAACTATACTGACTAGACAATCATTCAAATACTTTTATGAGCATGAACAGGATGAAGTTTTCTCGGCAATATTTTCTTAATGAGAGGGATGGAAAAGATCCTAAAGACAATGCATAATGATCTTTTTTGTAAGTTACGGTCCCAATGCCCGATAAATCATAAAAGGATACAAAGGGAAATGTTCTTAGATGGAAGGTGATAGGGTGGTCCTTTTCTTTTAATAGTCTATGTAGTCCGAAAAAGGAGATAAATGAGGCCACATAGATTCCATTTCAAATATTGTAACAAGCGTGAAAGGAAGAAATCATGCTTGGAAATATTTTCATTCTTTTAAGAGTAGGAAAACAATTTAATAGAAACTTTGTATTGGTCGGTCAAGCAAGGAGGAAGTGTTCGATGTACCAAAGGGGTGATGCTGTGAGCATGGATGATATGAATAATAGTGGAACACTAGTGGGGCCTCCCTACGAGATGATGGATGGAGGTAAAATAAGGTCAACTATGCAGTATGGATTGAGCGATGACTCATGAACATGCCAATACATACAAGGTTTGATTCATATGGTGGTATGCAAATTGATATGACTCCATGAAATGACCTGAAAAAGTAGGGAGGGAGGCAGTATAGTAGGTTGTTTCTTCACCCATGATATTTTTTCATATTGGAGGCAAATTATTATCTCTATAGAATACTATCCATACATGGGCATGCACTACCACAGAGATCCGAAGATGCCTCTACCTCCAGGATAGGTCTGGGGACTTGATAGTACATATACATGATGCTTTGTGGTAGCATTCATATATAGTTTACTAGCATAGTGGTATCTAGATCATGTGTGTGATAGATATTGATGACATGCTGTGTGCATGTGCAGACATGGGAATGCACCCTCCAGTGGCATACCAATGATGTCGGGGGAGGGTGGATGAGTTATATCAACCCATTGATAGGAAGAGGAGGTGGAAGACTGCTATAATGGACTGACTGCGACTGGACATGGAGATACTACTAGAGAGGGTCACCGAATCATGGTAACAATAATGTAAAAAATTAAATAAAAACTATGATACAAGAGTATGTATGCTTAGCAACTTTAGGCATAGAACCTCTTGAGGTATATCCCATAATGAGGATTATTCAAGAGGAAACCTTCATTGTCACAAATCATATATCCCCCTTTTCCATGACATCAATGGATGACATAAGGGCCATACCATATGGACTCGAAATTCCCCTTTCCATTCTTATCAAAGGCTTCGTCATAAATGAGTACAAGGTCCCCCTCACTAAAGGTGCATGGGTGAACATGGGAGTCATAATGGCACTTCAACTGAGTTTTAGTTGCTTCAGTATTGGAGAACAGTGTGACAATCCTCATTGGTTCGTTCAAGCATAAGTATGTTTTGTTCTAACGGTGAAGTATAAGGTAGAAGCTCAACGACAAGGCATAGTGATGGAATCTGGAATTCAATGGGAAGAACTGATTCCACACCATGGACTAAATGAAATGAGGTAAAACCCATGGCATTCTTAGGGATCTCTCTTTCATCATGAAAGTGGTGCCTAGATAGATCAGCTGGATCTTCCACAGTCGAAGAAAGGAAACCATTACTAGAAGTAGAGATCATGTAAATGGTGTTAGGGGTGTCCAAGGAAGAAGACAGAGGGTGTATATCCTCAAGGAAAATAATGTCAGAATCACAGAAGTGTTTGTGTAGGTCACTGAGGAGTGACCCATACTCAGGAGTGTTTGGGAAATGGTGGAAATAATGACCATATAAGACACCAACTACACATGGATGTTTGGTGTGGAGCAATTTGTTCTTAACCATAGGTATGTCTAGTACATTAACCACTGGGGCATCATCAGTCTTGACTATAGTGCGCATGTGGGTATGAAGGATAGGAAAATTGGTACATTTTTTTGTTGCATGTCCTTGGACATTGCATAATGCACATGTAGGAGGAGGAATTGGTTCTCTCATCCCTTTGGGAATATTTCCCCTAGTATTCTTGGGAGGAGGGGAGGAAGGAGTAGAGATAGGAGAAGTCATTGGTGTACTAGGAGGTGGGTGCGACATCATCTCATTAGGTTGGACGTGAGTCAACATGAGATATGGAGCTAGGGGAAGGGTGGGGGGGATTGAGGTACCACACAAGAATACCCAAAGTAAAACCTGAATGGTTGAGATCACCCACGAATGGCTTGCTCACAATACCAGATGGTTGAAAATGGAAGGGGATCATGTGTACAAGGAATGAACCCCAATAATTCCATGAGGACTATGGTTGAGGTTACGACTATTGTTGTGAGGAGGTATAAATGTTAGTGGATGTGATAGTGCACAAATATGATATGTCAGCCCATGAAGGAGGATATGGTAAGGACAAAAAGGTGTCTATCAACAGAGCATTGGAAAATAAACTTGGGCCAACAGGAGAAAGGGAAGGTATGCAAACACTTTTGATCATAGTGTCAACCATTAGGATGTATTCTAATGTGGCCGGTCCCTTGGGGTCATAATACATCAGTTGGTCAGTGGTCATAATATTCCCAGCATGGGGCGACAGCAAGGATCGAAAGATGGTACAAGAAATGACTCGCATTGCATACATGTTACTATGTCCTAGGAGTAGGTTGTAATGAAGTTGGGTGTTGACAACCTCAATGTCAATAAACATTTTTTGTCAGCTAAATCAATAGATACACTTAGGAGGATGCCTTGGGGTTGAGAAACAAGGCCATCATAGGTGCGAAGAGCAATGGAATAAATTTGAAGGGTTGGGGATCCTAGTTTCTACAAAAAAAAAGGTAGACATAACACAATTGGATTGTTGCTCATCAATGATGCATCGATGAATAACCAAATTTTGAATCATGACTGGAACTTGGAAGGCGACGAATGATGGATTCCAAAGATAGTAGAGGGAAAAAATCACATTGCATAAATATAACTACGCCGTAGGAGGATTTTTTAATCGAGTTGGGAGATTAAAAACTCATTGTAAATAAACATTGTTTTGTCGACTAACTGAATAGGTTCATTCATGAGGATGCCTTGGGGTTGAGAAACACAGTCATCATAGGTGCAAAGAGAGGTGGAAGAAGGTTGAAGGGATATGGATATGAGTTTCTTACAAATAAAGGTAGACATAACACGCATGGATTCCCCCTCATCAATGATGCATCAATAAATAACTAAATTTTAAATCATGACAGGAACTTGGAAGGAGACAGATGATGGGATCTATTGAAATATGGGCTTTCATGTACATTCAAGAATACAGTAAATCACATACATAGCCATCAAATAAAAGTATTGGGAAGGGAGGCCTAATCCACCTTTCTATTCATCTTTGATGCTTATTTATACATTATGAGATAGGTTGGAGTGGTTGTACCCTCTCCAACTACTCATTTGTTAATATCTCTTTAACTATATAATTATACAAACATGTTGACATTTAGGAGGGCAAGTAGCCCCTTCTACATCTCCCCCACAAAAAAATGTTTCTTTGTCCTGAAGAGAACAAAGTAATATGCATCAACATCTCGGGTCTCTACTACTGCTGAAGTAGTCCTCACTATGCATCAACCATGCATACCAGTCTGCATAGGTAACTCAACCGCAACAGCCGCCAGGTTGATAGGAAAACACACGTGTACAAGGCTCTACTATGACTAGTTACTCTTCATCCTCCATCTTCAATATGGTAGTAGTCCATCGAAGTCTCATCCTCTCACAATGGCGGTCGACTATCCGCAACGAGGTCTTTCGGTTTAAAACCTCACCCTAGCTCATATGATTGGCATCTCCATCGGTTCAGGTATGCAGGGCCTTTTGGCTCTTCAACTTTCTATGCCATTTCTCTGTCTTTTAGCTTTCCAAGGTCACAAACTAGGAACATTTTCAGCATTTTGATAATGAGGGGTACATTTTCATCATGTCTCATTGGAGCGTTTTTCTATGTAGGTGAATGATATCTGCTTGAATGTGATTGTCATATTTTGAAATACCTACGAGATTGTGTGATTCCTACTCATGTGCATGATCATGGCCATGACCAACTGTTTGTAGTTCAACTGACTTAGCATGACTCGACTTACAATGGTTGGAAAGAGACCAACTTGATTTACATAAAATTGAGGGGATCGCTTGCCTCTATTAAGACTCATGTTTAACCCCCTAAAAATTCATCAATTACCTTTACAAAGTTAACTTGACCACCTAAAACCCTCGACCATATATGTACAACATTGGCCTCAATCATATTCAAATTGACTCGACCAAATTTTATAGACTCAACCAAATGACTACATTTGATAGCCTCAGGAAAATATATCATAGACCATATGGATTTTCCACTATATTTTTACATCATATTTATTTTTACATATCTTTTTTCAAACAACTCATCCACCAACTTAGCAAATAAAAATTTAAATGACCAATAAAATGTTTTCTTCGATCGACTAGAATAGACACAAGAACTATTTACTGGGTATAGAAAAGTAACCAGCTATCATCTTTACATGTTTAGTCCTCATGCATGCTATATCTGGTCGACTAGTTGAGGTTTGATTCTTTGGCTAATTGTCGGTTCCCACAAATAGATATGTGAGGTGACTGTCACAAGTTTTTGCTAGTTCCTTCAATATTAAAGTGCACAACTTATCTCAATGCCACAACCCCAACATTCATTGCAATCTCTGATAGGTTCATTGACGTGATTGTTCAGTACATTTCTCATGTTTAGAATTTCTTGCATTTTCATGATCAAAATTTATATAGTTGAGGTCTATGGTCAAAGAGGTCGACATCAGTCGGTTGCATCCATGGAACATTAGTCAGTTGTATCAGTCGGTTGCATCCATGGAGCATTAGTCAGTTGTATGAGGTGGTTGCATCCATGGAGCATTAGTCGATTGTAGCAGTCAGGAAAATATTCGTGTGGGCTTGGTCGAGAAGGTGTATGCCTGTCAGGATCCCTGATGATGACACTTTTCACAAGAATTCAGGTCAATGTAAATATGGTCGAATCTTCTTGCTAATCAAAATAATTATAGCATTGGTGGCTAAATCGACAGGATATGATGCTGACGAGCAGTGAACCGATGGGATATGTCGGCAACCTTTTACTTCTTCATGATCATTCATGTTGTTATTCTCTTAATGCACAAATTCTTTTGATTAAATTTTGATCACAATTGATGGCGTGATGGGCTACTGGTGGCTCATGGTCGGATTTCTCATTTGGTTGCTCGATCATTTTCTTACAGGTTGATTTACACCGGCATATGTACAAATTATTCTGTGTTACTCTCACCAATAGGAAGAAGGTTACACCATGATTATTGTTACAAATTTAAAACTTGAGCCATATCAACCATACACACTGAATTTTTAGTCTATCCATAAGCCTTTCTCTTGAAAGTAACTGAGATAATATCCCCATGCATCTGATTCTTAGAACCAAATGAGATAGATTTTGATGAGTTGAATTTGCCTCTCTTCTTTCATGCAATACAATGCATCATCGATCTCTTGATTTGAAATGGTGTCTAAGGAAGAAAAGATGATCCTATGAATCTCATCGACATTGTTCACAATCTCATGATGAAAACATTGTTTTAGCAATCTACAAGTGTCCCTAAATGCATTGGGCCATGTTCCGAGAAGGGGAAAAAACGTAGGGAAGTGGATGGCCAAGAAATGAATGTTGCTTCACTCACCACTGTAATTGAAGCCATACCTCTCCAACTACTCATTTGTTAATATCTCTTTAGCTATATAATTATACAAACATGATGACATTTAGGAGGGTAAGTAGCCCCCTCTACAGCATCCAAGGTTCTCCTTGATCCAGGTCGAAGGTGTTCAACCTAGAGTCAGAGGGATAAACAACACCTAACATGGATTATAATTCTTTATGTTATGAACAAAAATATTTGAGAACTTCCATAGTAGACATGGAAGAGGGAGACTAGGCCAAGTCATCGACTATACTATAGTTGAGCCCAGCTCTGGCAGTGGCATTGTTTGTGATGCGACGCAAAGGGAACCACGGGACTTTGGTAGTCTTGTCTATGGGGGATACAAAAAATGGAAATAAATATCTATAGTGGTGGGGATACATATCACAGACGGGTTAATGGTTTCCATGGTGGAGCCATACTAGTTTTGTCAAGTCTAGAGTTTGACATCAGACGATAACGTCATGAGGTGATGGACACCAAGATCAATAATTTGAGCTGCAGAAGTGTTTGTAGGATTTTGTGGGACCAAGTGTTGGGTCTGAACCATTCCTTCATGTGGTAGGGGTTTTTGGAGAACCATAGGTGTAGAATCTGGTGCTGTTGGGTTTGGCTAAGTAGGACCAGCCCCATTGGGTTCACATTGGTTATGAGTTTGGAGTAAGTGGAACATGAGGTTTATATGAGGACACTGATGTATGTAATGTTCATAAGTGTTACAAATGGAACAGATATGGTTAGTCCATAATTGTGGGTTCTTCCTAGTTCTAGCGGGATGTTGGGGGTTTTGTGTAGGGGGGTGAGCTCTGTTATTATTTTCAAGGTTGGCTTGTTGGAAACCTCCTTGAGGCTGGTGGTTACCATGATTCCTACCCGTTAACCCAAAAAATCCTTCACTTAGCTCTACATGGCCTACACCACCCAAGGAAACCCATACACAACCCTCATTTGACCCCATTTGACCCCCACACCCTCAAGAAGGATTAAAAACAACAAAAAGGGCTTAAAAACCCCTAAAAAGAGCCTAAATAGCTCTCATAGGTTCTAAAGCCTCCAAAAAGGGCTAAAAGCCCTCAAAAGAGCCGAAAACCCTAAAAGGAGCTAAAGATTGAGCGAAAGGGGATAAAAGCCAAAAAAAAGGGGCTAGATCCTTGACCAGGGGCTTAGAACCCTAAAAAAGCTATAAATAGAGGGGTGGGGGTCACTCTCAAAACATTTCTCCCTTGCATAGTGTTATGCTACCCGAGTGGATGCCTTGAGACCATTTGCCTCTCAAGCCACCCACACCCCCTCTCATTCATCCTCCCATTGAGCCATAGCTCCCCCATTCTCAAGAGAGAGGGGATTCTCCATCCTAGGGCATGGTGGCCTATTTCCACCAAGAGGTATAGGCTTTGTTTATTATCATTTTTATTCTAGTTTTTCTAACTTATTTTTCTTGCACGTTCATTTTATGTTCTAACAAGTTGTATGCTGGTTTCTGGAGTCTAACCTTGTGTACAGGGTTTCCATTTCTTTCTTTTCTATTCCCTTTGCTTCACTTCTGTTTCATTTTTCTTGCATTACCATCAGGAACCCTACCCTTCCATCCTATAGATGGAAGGTAGCCATTCCTTCCCTGTAGTAAGGGAGAAATCCCTGCTACAGAACTAGCGACCATACCAAGTCGATCCCATAGGATCCCTGGGTCTATTTTTCAAAGTTTTAGTTTTTATTTCTATTCTGTTAACCTAGTTTAATTTTCTATAAAGTATAGTTTATATCTCTATTTATTTACATTTCTAGTTACTTTCGAGCCTCCTCAAGGCTAATCTGAGCCCGTTGGGCCATAGTACAGGCTACTGTCAGCCGCATCTGGCTCAATACCAGTTTTTTTTACTTTTCGGAGCAGGTAGCTCTTATCGGGCCCAGAGAGGGGACCAAGTTGCTCATTCTTTCCTGATATGAGTGACCAGGTCACCCATTTAGTCCCGAAAGGTGCGACCCCCTTCCAGAAGTCATCCCACTTTTGTCTGCAGATTCTGAGCAACCCCCTTTCCTAATTCTAGGAAAATTTGGTGACCCCCTCACCACATTTGACCTGAAAAGTGTGGTATGTCTCTCAGAGTTTGATTTTTTAAATATTAAGTACTATCAGTGTAGCTCAGCCGCCTTTGTCCATCAAAACTATTTGTTTCTATTCATTTCATTTGTAGCTTGATTTTTTAAATGTTAGGGACTATCAGTGCAGCTCAGCCACCGCTGTCCATCAAAACTGTTTGTTTCTATTCATTTCATTTGCAATATGTGTAAATCAAAGTGTAAATCAATGGTTAATTGATTAATGAACAAAGTTTTATTAAAATGTACTTAAAATCAACATCTTGCCTAGCCCTTCCTCCTCTACCCAGTCATCACCCTTTGGGGTATTTTGGGATAAGATGAAAGGTGAAGCTCGTATAGTAATAGGTACTTCAACAATTATTTTTTAAGGCCACTAAAAATGGGTGACTTGGAAGCTAGAGAGGGTAGAGAAGGAGGGTGTCTCATGGTGCTCGGCATCCTCCCTATTGAGCAACCTTGGATCTGGAGGGTGACCTATGGATCTATGAATGGGATTAGTCCCATTGTGTTGAGATCCCAACATCCTATCCTGGTTGAAGAGAAATATAGGTGCAAAGTAGTCACCTAGTCAGGCTATCATAATTCAAGTTCACAAATGGTACATGTGTAAATTTTTTTATTACTATTTACTGCTTTCATTCACAATGTTATGAACTCTATGGAATATTCATAAACCATTTAAACTACCACCAAGTATAATATAAAAATAAAATACATACACAGCATATCATATAAATCAACCCAACTCAGTTCATGATGCTGAGTGAGCCATTAAAATTTACAATTTACACTAAGTTAAACATCTACAGTATTTGAGGACATAAGTGCATGACTGCCTTAACCATGGGAAGTACTTGTCCTCAGCCCAAAATATCATTGTGAGGAGTACCATGGGAACCCAAAAGTAGCTAGCCGATGAGAGAATTTTCCAAGTTAAATGGGAAACAACCCCGATCGATTGACTAGCACTCCCATGAGGAAAAATCCAAGCGCTGCCTTCTGGCAGTCTTGGTGGCCGAGTGACCACCTGAAGCCAATAGGAAGCCATTTAAATCGGGGTCCAAAAATCATTACTACCATTTTGACATACAAATATAACACGATTGATCCCTCACGCTCTTCCTCATGCCTAAGAGGTGAACCACCACAGTACAGGTCATTAAACTAACATCATCGAGACCATTCTTGATGACCTCCTACACCATCAAAAAGACACACATCCTCTTATTTAGATTCAGACTCGTATCAATCTGAACCAAATCTGCACACTGCACCATCAAGCCCCATGGCTAGTGTAAACCCGAATCCATTTTCTGGCATAGTAATTGCTAGTTGACCCATGTCCACACCGCCACCCAATACCCCTGCAGGTGGCCCCAACACGGTCATGCAAACCATCATAAGCTAACTACCACCACCCATATTGACCAGTCAAGTTGTCCCACCTGCAACACATGGGGGCAGGGGCGCTTCCACCTACACTGCCCCTCCTGTCATACATGGGGGAAGTGGCCCTTCCACCCACATTGTCCCTCCCACCACACTTGGGGGCACTGGCCTGTCCACAATTGTGCCACAAGTACCCCCAGGTATGTAGGTGCATCATGTCCCTATAAACTCCACCACCATGGCGGTCCCATCTCACATCAACCTTGGGTCAAACCTTCCTTTCATGGGACGTATCAACTTTCCTGACTTGGCTTGATTAAAAAATGACCCTATCCACCATCAAACCTATTGGCCTCCCATGCCAACCAAACTCCGCTCAGACATACCCAAGTTTGAAGGGAAGGCAAGGGAGTTTCCCCAAAACAACATCATGACATTTCATCTATGGTGCTCATCAAATAACATTGTTGAAGATTCAATCAGGTTAAGACTATTTCAACGCACCCTCACATGTGCTCCGACCAAGTGGTACATTGAGCTACCACAAGCCAAGTATGCATATTTCAACTCCCTGGATTTCATGTTCCTACAATATTTCCAACTCCTCGTCAGATATGACGAAAGGGTGGAGATCTTGTTATCTTGCCTCCAAAATACTGCGACCCACATAACTGAACACATCCATGAGTGGCGGTGACGCCGTAGTTTGTGTAAGATCCAAATTAATGACATGATCTTCCTAGATTGGTTCCTTAAAACCTTGCTCCCACCTATAGCAAAGGACATCGCATCCAAACGTCCCCAATCTGAAGAGGAGGCCATATCGAAATCCAAACAGTTTGATATGATCTATGCAAAGTCTAGATACCTTTACACCATTATTCCAGATGCTCCTTGTATAGGCACCTCCTACCGGAATGCATCGGGGCCATCCCATGCTGCAGATGGCATCATAGGTTTTGTCTCCCACCAAGCACAGCACCGTCCAACACCACCTACAATACCACCACAACCAAGCAACACCCCCAGTGTTGCTTACTAAAACCAAACTCTAGACTATGCAAGAATGATGTCCCAGTCTGGAGCCAAAACTTCTTATGCACAACCTGCACCACCATAGTAGGCCCAGGCATTAGCCTGGATGACATAGCAATACACAGGACAAATACCCACATTTGTGGCACCGACACCTACCCAAGTCTACTATGAACCACCAGTGCAAGCTGTTCAAGCCCCTACCCCTACTCCACCTACTCCATTGGGATAGGAGTTTTCACAGCAAAACTGTCCCAACTAGCCATCCCCCAATAAACATCAAGGGCAAGCCAAGAATAACCAACCCCAGAACCAAGGAAACAATCAACAGTAGGGAGGCATTCAACAACCAAATCCTCCCAACAATGATGTGGTGAACTGGCCAGCCCAAAATCTGGAATGACAAAATGCATTGAGACACAATGCTCCGTTGGGGACAAACCAACCGTGCACACTATGCAAGGTCTATAGGCACTACACATTTGAGTGTCCCTTCATGGGTTGTGCTAAACAGGCCATTAGAAATGAGGTCCAACATGCCACCAATACAAAAAACCAAGCCCAACCCAGCCCGGCACCACAAGAACCTCCTCCTATGTTGCTCCAAAACCCATTACCAGTCAAAGGATTGGTGGAAACCACACCCCCTCTCCAACCCCATCCCAATGCTCCGAGGGAACCTCCCACAGTAGAAACAAGTGTCCATCACCTGCTAGCTATGACAATTGAAGAGGTCAATTTACAAACCAGACAAAAACAATACGGAACCAACACTGAACCCGCTGACACATCAGCGACATCTACATCTAAAACAACCAATGCACCTCTTCAGTTACCCCCTTTCCCGCGCACACGATACGTCGGGTTTCCAATAATGCCACAGCTAGAGATGCTGTTAGCTACAACATCATTGATGATTTGGACCAAACACATACTTCCATGTCCACTCTTGAGGTACTCAAAACTTTCCCAATGCAATGGAAAGAATTACTAGCTGCCCTTGGTGTCGTGGATCCCTCTAACTCCAAGTTAATCACATTTGACGTAGACAATAGAGAACTACGAATGCCGTCAACCATTTTTGTCCAAATCCTGGTGTCTATCCAGAATTTGGTCATGCATTGGTGCATATTGGATGAGGGGGAATCCACGTGCATTATGTCTACCCTAGTCTGGCAGAAGCTTGGATCCCCAATTCTGCAACCATCCTCCACAACTCTGTGGGCTTATGATAGCCATCCAACTAAAGTGCAAGGAATCCTCCACCACGTCCCCATCACATTAGCTGAGATGATAGTACTGATTAACATAGAGGTTGTCAATGCTCCATTGGACTATAACCTTCTCCTCGGAAGAAGTTATATGTACGCCATGAGATTCGTAGCGCTAACTGTCTTTTGTCTCATGATGTTCCCCCATGAAGGGAAAATCATGATGGTTGACCAACTTACTTATCACGATCCATAAGGGCTAATGACACCTTCCAACATTATCTCTACGATCAACACCATTGATCAGCAAGGGCGGACCACACCCGCCAATGTTATCCCTGCAGTCAACACCATGGTTGACAACATATCAGCCTCCTCATTGTTGAATGTGGGCCCTGGGTTGTTTTTTGATACAACCATGATGACTTATTTTCCCTCAGTATCACCACCAATGACACCAAATGAAATTGCAGACTTGTCCATTCTCTCATCCAGCACCGCTACACCCAAACAACAACCGTAGCAGTAGCCCCAACCACAACCACTACACCATCCATAGCCACAACATCAAAAGTAGCCACAATATCATCCACAACCGCGTCATTATGCACAAAAACAACCACAACCTCATCCCCGCATACAATCGTTAGGGATTTATCTAGGCTCCTCCCCATTCCACATAATTCCCTTCCTCTTTCCCTTGCCTCGTGTTATGAGCAAGCCAGTAATGGCCACCTTAAACTTACCCAAATTTACATTGGGAATTCCTATGTGGTATCTTGATCCACCAGCTCAACCACCACTGCCCCAAGTAGTCTTAACCCCCACACAACCCATTGCGGTCAAATATCATCCTCCACCCGACCCACAAAAACCAAGCAACGCACCCGCACCCGCATTGCCCCACCCAAAAAGGTCTAGGGACAAGAATGCAAAAGCTACCAGTGAACCTCGAAAAATCCTGCCTTGCACCGTCTACGAAGAATAGGGCCATCCAACTCAGAACTACCCTGACATTCCTATAATCCACATGCATTTGGATGCCATGGACACAACCGAAAACCTCCACATGGTTGAACTTCCAAGTGCGCCAATAGTGAGAAACAAGTCATTGAGAACAAACCATGCTTGCACCCTTTGCGGATTGTATGGACACTATTCTCAACACTACCAAGACTTGTCTGTGTTCCAAATGGATTTATCCAACCTTCGATAACATTCCCTTGAATCTAGGATCACTTTGATCGAAGAAGTTCACCCCGACCTCCTTCTTCGGACACCATGTCCATTTACATGATTTCCAGTTCCACCGACCCTCTTGTCTCCGCCATCAATGATGGTCCATCATACAAGTCTCTTCATTACTTCTGCAATGATGAGGAGATACTTGAAGCCTTAACCGCCATAGAATACCCATGGGACGACATGCACCATCGCTAGTTCTTCCTCCCTAAATAACTTTTATCACAGTCATACCAATTTTCCATGGAAACCAAAGATTTCATTCATGGGAAATTTGACTGGTTCAAAAACCCCATTCCAGCACTAGATGCCTTCGAAGAAGGGAACATGGCCAACATCTCACCAACCATCAAAATCAACATCTCAACCAATCCTGAGGTTGTTGAAGAAATCATGCTGGGGGCATCCTGCTGTTAGAATAATCAACCTATAGTTAGCTACCTTAGACATTAATTAAATCATTTTTGTCTTATTACCTAGTCTCCTAGAATCCACTCTATGCTAGTTTCCTTCTACATGTCATAGAAGTCAACACTTGCTAAAAATGAGTCATGGAGTGCTTGAGAAACCTCCTAGAAACCATATTTAGCATGTATGCTTTATTCTGGATCCTTGAAATCACATATCTGCTTTTTCTATAAAGCTGCCTGTTTTATTGAGAATTAAGGAAAAAGGGAAACCTATACTAGGTGTAGTTGACTTGTTTTTGGCCCACATCATCCTCCATCCTTTTCTCCTAATAAAATCATGTATGAGTTTTCTTTCCATCCCTTATTAGCTTTCCTACTTGACTTTTCCAATTCGTGAGCATCCTAGTGGATTTGGAAATTGCTTTATGCACCTATGGGGGATTTGACTAGATTTAGTAAGCCTACTTTTTGACTATTTAGAATGGAATCCTTATGCATTCAAATCTCTCATGTAATTATATATTGTGGCAGCCTATTACTTCACAATGTTGGCTATTGTACACTTATTCAATATAGATTAGTGTTATGCTCCAATTTCAGTCTCCTTTGATGTTAATTTTGCATGTTTAATTAGCAATTTTGTGAGTGTAATTGTTCTATCTCTTGGGTTCAATTTCCACATGGTATTAGAGCCTTTTTAGATCGATTTCTCTCCTTCCATATTGCTATTGCAATTTCAACATCTTGACTGGGAGCATATTCTACTATCCGAAGGGAACAATTTTTGAGCTATGGACCAATCTCAGAAGATCATCTTGACCAAGGATGATTTTAAGAAACCATACTTATTTAAAAGTGTATAAATGCTGGAAAATATTACCAATTCTTAAAATGCCAAATATAAAATGATTGGTGATATTTTTCAAAAAATATTTTAATTTACAAGGATTTTATATCATTTATATAATAATTTGGCGAATTTTAGGGTGAAAAAATTTTACCCCATCAAAATTGGGCGAAACAGGGCTTCAAAAAATGCAAAATGGTAAATCATTTTTGGGAGAAAAACATGGAAAAATAGCCCACTGGGCTAAAATTCGCCCCTAAAATTATCCCGATTCTTGACTCCATTTAATTTTTTTGAATGGAAATCTCAGATGGAGATATTGTTGAGAGAGAAAGGTCTCTACCAGGTTACTATGGAAATTGAGGCAGAGCCCAATGCAGCTGCAGAGAAAATAAAATGGCACAAGAGGAGGGATGAGGCCTATGATCTTTTGTGTCTAAGAATTTAAAGAGACCTTTCCATGTTGATGTATTGACATCACCTAATGAAGTGTGGGAGAATATTGTAGAGATTTTTGGTAATATAGATGATATGAGAGGACATCAAATCAAGAATGAGCTCATCTCCTTGAGTCCCAGCAGCTTCGAATCCTTGCAACTCTATTTTTCCAAGTCTAAAGCCCTTGTTTTATAGCTAAAATAGTGTGGGATTGGAAAGGAGGAGGAGCAAATAGTTTTGGCCATACTCTCGAAGCTTGGCCCTGAATATTCAATGTTTGTTTTGACCCTCCATGCCACCATGTTGATAGCTCAAGCTTGGAAGATGCCTAAGCTTACAGATTTCATGGAATCCCTCACACGAGAACAAGATAAGTTGGTGATGATGGGCACCATTAATCCTTCCAAAGACCAAGATTTGGTTGCTGGAGATTCAAGGGTGGATTCAAAAATCAAGAAAAAAGCTAAAAATCCATTTGAGCAAAAGAGAGACAAGAACAAGTCTCAAGAGGAGCCCCAAGGCTCTAAGAAGAACTTCAAGAAGAAGAAGAACAAAGGAGAAATGAGAAAGTGCACATACTGTAGTAAGGGCTATCATCCTGAAAGATCTTGTATGGAGAAGCAAATTGACATGTTGACCCAACTCCTGGAGAAGAATAACATCTCCCTTCCCGATTTGTCAAAGAAGAGGGAAGGAGGATCAAATTCATAGGACATATAGAGAGTACATGCTTTGGTTGCTAGCACATCAAGCTCACCTAGCTTCATCATAGACTCTGGAGGTTCTAGACATATGGTTTTGACAAAAGAGGCATTCTCCTCTCTTGACATGTCGAAAGGTCCACCAATAGTTTTGGGAGATGACTCTCTCACTGACAGTTTGGGGAAAGGAAGGATTGATCTTGACCATGGTAAGTTCAATAATGTGTTGTATGTTCTAGTTCTTGCCTCTAATCTCTTCTTAGTGTATCAGATGACTCACACAGGGTCTCCAAAAAAAGTCATCTTCTCCTCTGGTGATGTTGAAATCACAGAGATTTTGAATGGTAAAGTCATAGCAAAAGGTGTTGTTGATCACACTTGCAAGGTATACATGTTTTCCCATTTTCTACCCTACTCAAACCCCTCTACTCTTCTGATTCATGCTAATGAGGCAACCAAGCTCTGGCATGAAATATTTGGCCATCTTAACTACAAGTATCTTTCTGATTTGAGTGAAAAAGATATGGTCATAGGGTTTGTAGCAGGGATTTCTCCTTGATACAGGGGAAGGAATGGCCCCCTTCTGTCTATAGGACAGAAGAGTAGGCTCCTACGTGTGAAAATGTTGAAAAGAAGGCAGAAATAAAATAAAGAACAGAAAGAAGAGAAAAATATGGAATTGCTGGAAACCCCTCTGTAAACACTGTTAGGGTTAGCTCCAACAACCTGTAAACAACTGTTAGAAACTAAAACCCTACAAAAATATGCTATACACAAACACTACATGCAAATAGAAATGAGTTAGCAAAACACTAAAGAAAATGTAAGAAACAACATTGGTATACCTTCTCTTTGATGGAATTGGGCCACCATGCCTTGCCATTGAAGAAGCACCTCTCTCTTGGATGGGGGAGCTATGGCTCAATGGAGATGGAGGAGAGGGAGTGTGGGTGGCTTGAGAGACAAAGGGTCTCAAGGCATTCACGGCCAGCATATCAATATGCAAGGGAGAAGTGTCTTTGAGAGTGACCCCCCACCCTCCATTTATAGCTTTTTCGGGGTTTTAGGGTTTTAAGCCCTTGGTCTGGGTTTAGCCCCTTTTTTGGGATTTTAGCCCCTTCAGCCCTAATTTTATATCCTTTTAGGGTTTTAGCCCTTTTTTGGGGGATTTATCTCATAGTAGAGTATTTTAGGCTCCTTTTTGGGGTTTTTAAGCCCTTTTCTTCATCCTTAAGCTTTTTTGAGGGTGTGGGTTCTAATTGAGGGTCGTGAAATTGTGTCCTTGGGTGGTGTAGGTCATGGAGAGATGAATGAGGGATTTTTTGGGTTAATATATTGCCCCCTGATGTGTGAGGGAAGGAGCTCATCGTATGGCCAATGGACATCATAGGATTTGTTGCAGAGAGGTGGTGCTTCCGGGGCTGGGGCATGGTGTCTTTTGGTTTTTGTATTAATATGGTTCCCATCAATAGGTGAGATACAAATAATGTGTGAAATGTATATGGACAAGGCAGGTATCCCCATGCTCATGAAAATGTCAAAATAATAATTTGATCTATGCTCTAAAATACAAGAGTTGATCATGTAAAACTGATGATACAATAATGGTTTCCTCAATGTGAGGCTGAATATAATACTGATCTAGTACATTGGACCTATGGAATTCACATGGAGTGCTATATCTTCATGATTGACAGTCTACTGGATTTGGAATGGTACATAGTTGTATCGACTCGCTGATTGAGAGGCAAAGTCTCTGTGGTACAAGTATGTTGCATCAATCATAAATCTATATAGAATCATAGTTGGGGCTTCTGAACACTGTCTCCAACACAACCTGGAAATCACAAGGGACATAATATACTTAGGTCCCTCCAATAGACTCATCAATGTGCTAGATTCAGGTGACATATGGGGTCTTTGACTAAGTATTGTGCGGACCAAACCTTGTATGAATCTCAATAGTGTGATGATGTAGTTGAAGTTGAGCACATGAGAAACAACCATCTCGAGAGGCACTAAGGACTCCTCTCGAGTGGTCCAAGGAACTCATCAATGATGTTAATGAAGCCAAGGTACAGGGACCTCTGGGTCTATCCTATGGAATATGTGTGTTGCCGTCAACAGAGGGAGACCTTCCCCTAGTCAAGGCAATGATGTTTCCTTGACCAGGAGCATGAGGGAAAGAACTGAAAGGTGTGAGACAATATACAGACTGGCCCACTGAATGGGGGGGGGGAGGGAAGGAATTGAACAGGAGTAGGGGGAGTGTGCTAGACTCAAACTTCCTTTGTTCAGAGTATGACAGTAGGGAGGACCAGGTAGCAAATGAAACTAACTCCTCGGAATGGGATCATAGCTGTAATACTGGGAATGTCACTGCAGATGGAAAATACTTGGAGGAGGTGGACACTTTTGATATTGATGGGATCAAAGGAAGACACATTACAGAGTACTCTGAACAAAAATGACCCAATGTGGGAATGCTGCCAAACTATGTTCTATGGGGTGGTGGCTAGGGACACCGTTATGGTACGATCTCATGGATTTTTAGTGAGCCTGAGAAGGTAAATGCTCGATGGTGCTTTCAATTTTAGAGAGTCTAAAAGCAAGAAGGAGAGTCCAGTGGGGGCTCTTTTTTGTTGGTAGTCTCTTGTGCTCGAAAAAGGATAAATGTATGCATGGGAGAGCTCACCCATCCTATAGGGGATGAGAGACTTCATTACCATTGGTAGTCTAATCAGGTTGGAAAAGGTTAAACCTATATTGATTGGACGGTCATTCAGATACTTTTACGAGCATGAATGGGGACGTAGTTTGCTCGATAATATTTTCTTGATGAGAAGGCTGGAAAAGAGCTTAACGACAACCCATGGTGATCTTTTTCGTAAAGTGTGGCCCCTCTACCCGAGAAAGAATAAAAGTGTGCAGAGGGGAACAGTCTTGGCTTGAATATGCCAAGGTGGTCCTTTTCAATTAATGGTCTACATGGTCCACAAAAGGAGGTAAATGAGATGACGTAGACACTCTTTCATATACTTTAGCGAGCGAGAAAGGAAGAAGCCATGCTCAGCTATCTTTTCATTGTTTTTAGGAGTTAGAAAAGAGCTTAAATGAAACTCCAGTGTGGTCAACCGATTTTGGTGGCACAGGCGGTGCCCCATGTCGAGATGGTGGACAGTGGTCCAAATATCATCTGTGTAGTATGGACGGAGTAGAAGGCTCTCAAACATACCAATACATGCGTGGGATAGATTGTGACAGAGGCTCGCGAGTCGGTGCAGCAGAGGGACATAAACTGAAGTGGCTCTCAAACAGAGGTCAGGAGAGCATGTGCGTGTGTTGCAATGGACAAACTTGACTACATGTGATGTGAGTGCAAGTCCAAGGGCAGTTCTATGCTAAATACATGCAAGAAAAATAAATCGTTTTGTGGACAATGGTCCAGAGATCCGCATAAGGTGCAGTGAATGGGGAAGACAACTATGTGTTAAAATACAAAATAAAAGTAAAAATGGCATTCCTTAATGGGTGGTGTCCCGAAAAATCACATGAGTAGCAGTCGAGAAGTGTGATACAAGTGCAGGTCCGTAGACACTCGCATCATCATGTCATGGCTCGTAAATCAAGGTGAATTACGGGAAATGGTTCGGAAATTAATTTATTAAACATGAGATGATGATCTCATAAAAATATATAAATTTGAGCCCAGAGGTGTGAGGGGTGTATCAAACTGATTCCGAGTGAATTTGGAGTAGCAGCTACTAGTGCTGCCCCTGATTTATGGTGAAAAATGTTGAAAATAAGAAAAGAAAATAAAGCGACTCATTGGTGACATTAAACATAAAATTTATTAACGTAAATCCTATTGTGGGCGTTCTCCAAGAGTTGTCCATATGAGTCAGCAAAGAGGTATGCTCCCTTGCCGAGACGAAGGCCATTGGCAGGGCGGGGTGATAGAATCTTGTCTTTTATGGGAAGAACTTATTTGACATTATGGTTTAAAGGGAATTGGGTAAAACCGTAGGTGATCTTGTAGAGCTCCCCATCATTGTGTAAGTGCTGATGTGATAGATTAGGTGGATCTTCCACAACTGATGAGATGGAAGGGAAAATGGTGCTAGAGATCATGTAAATGGTATTGGCTGTGGTTTTTATGTCGTTGCCCCCAGTATTTGTTGGAGGAAGAGGGGCAAGCCTGGAGACAAGAAGAGTCTTTAATGGACCTAGAGGTAGGTGCAGCATCATCTCAATTGGATGGACATGAGTCAACACATCCTGGGGCCTTAGAGGTAGGGTAGGTGGTTCAAGGTACCATTCAAGATCTCCCAGTGTGAAATCCTGTAGATTGATGGTGGCCAAGGAAAACTTACTCATGATACCGGATGGTAGGAAAAGGAAAAGGAAAAGGATCATGTTGATCGGGAATGTACACCAGTGTTTCCCTGGTAACTGAGGTTGAGGTTGTGACTGAGTTTGCAGGCGCGGATGGAGTTGTGATTGCGGAAACAATAGAAGAGACTGGTCTAATGGACTGTTGTTGGAGGTGGAGATGAGCATATTAGTTGAACTTGACATCATGTAAATGGACATGGTGTCTGAAGAAGGAGGTGGGGGTGAACTTCTTCGATCAGGGTGATGTCAGAATCCAGAGAATGTTGACGGATGTCAGCTAAATCCATTCAAAATTCAGCCAAGTCTTGGAAATGGTAAGAGTAATGTCCATACAAACCACAGAGGGAACGAGCATGGTTTGTTCTCAATTCCTTGTTTCTGACTGTTGGCGCGGTTGGATGTTCAAACACGGGGATATTTTTGTTTGTATCCATGGCATCTAAATACGCATGGATCATTGGGATTTCAGGGCAACTCTAAGTTGGATGGTCCTTTTGCTCACAGACAGCGCAAGGCAGGAATTATCGTGGTTTTGCAGTGGCTTTGGCATTTGATCCCTTGGCCCTTTTCGGGTGGGGCAGTGTGGGTGCGAGTTCAGTGGTTGGATTTTGCGGACTAGGTGGAGGGTGAGACTCAATCGTGATGGGTTGCACTGGGGTTAAAACAACTTGGGGCATTGCTGGTTGAGTCGGTAGATCAAGATACCACACCGAAATTCCCAATGTAAAGTTGGGTACACTTAAGGTGGCCATTATTGGCTTGCTCATGACACCAGGTGGGGGAAAGAGGAAGGGAATCATATGGACTGTGGATGAGCCTAGATAACACCTTGCTGGTTGCATGTGGGGATGCGGTTGTGGTTATGGCTGCATGTAATGTTGTTGTTATGGGTGATGTTGTGGCTACTATTGGTGTTGCAGCTACGGACAATGTTGTGGTTGTGGTTGGGGTTGTGGTTGCGGTTGTTGTTTGGGTGTAGGGTGCTGGATGAGACCATGCGCAAGTCCATAGTCTCATTTTGTGTCAGTGGCAGTGACATTGAGGGGAAAGGAGCCGTCATGCTGGGATCACCAAACAACCTAGGGCCACATTAAACAATGGGTAGGCTGGTGTGTTGTCAACCATAATGTTGGTTGCAGGGATGACATTAGCATGTTTAGTTGTCCCTTGTGGCTCAATGGTGGATATGGTAGGGATAATGTTGGCAGGTGTTGTTAACCCTTGCAGATCATGATAAGTGAGTTGATCAACTATCACGATCTTCCCTTCATGGGGGAACATCATGAGACAGAAGATAGTTGATGCAACCTCTCTCATGGTGTACATATAAATTATTCCGAGGAGAAGGTTATAGTCCAGTTGAGTGTTGACGACCTCTACGTCAATCA
Organism: Pseudotsuga menziesii; assembly: GCA_001517045.1. Classification (NCBI taxonomy): domain Eukaryota; kingdom Viridiplantae; phylum Streptophyta; class Pinopsida; order Pinales; family Pinaceae; genus Pseudotsuga; species Pseudotsuga menziesii. The sequence goes on along the minus strand of LPNX011123748.1, from coordinate 285,380 downwards.
GCACTGTCTTCTCAGCTAATGTGATGGGGACATGGGGGAGGATTCCTTGGGCTTTAGTGGGATGGCCATCATAATCCCGCAGAGTTATGGAGGATGGATACAGAGTTGGTGATCCCAGTTTCTTCCAAACCAGGGTAGACGTAACATACGTAGATGCCCCCTCATCTACTATACACTGGTGCACAACCAAGTTCCAAATATATACTGAGATTTGGAAGGCAATGGTGGATGGCATGCATGGTTCTCTGTTCTCCATGTCGAATGTGATCAACTTGGATTCAAATAGGTCTACTGCCCCAAGGGTGGTTAGTAAGGATTTTTGCTGTGTTGGGCACATTTTAAGTACCTGAAGAGCAGACATGGCAGTTGTCATTTGGTCCAAATCATCCACAATGCTATAGCTGAATCCAGCTCTATCCGTGGCATTATTGGAAAACCTGTGTACAGGGGGGTGTGAGAAAGTGGGTAACTAAAGAGGTGCGTTGATTGATTCAAACGTAGATGTCATTGATGTGTTAGTGGGTTCAGTGGTGGTACCGTACTGATTCTATCTAGTTTGTAAGATTGCCTCTTCCATTGTCATGGCTAGCAGGTGGTGAATACCTGCTTCAGCCATGGGAGGTGCCTCGGAGCATTGGGATTGGGTTGGGGATGGGGTGCGGTTTCCAGCAACCCTTGGACAGGTAGTGGGTTTTGAAGCACCATAAGAGGAGGTCCTTGTGGTGCCAGGTTGGGTTGGGTTTGATTTGAAGCGTTGGTGGCCTGTTGAACCTCGTTCTGAATTGCCCCATTGGTGCGACGCATGAGGGGACACTCAAATGCGTAGTGCCCATAGACCTCACAGAGTGTGCATGGTTGGTTTGTGTGCAATGGGGTTTTGCATCTAGGATCATTTGATCGTCGAGGGTTTTGGGCAGGTCGATTCGCTACGGCATTATTGGGAGGTTTTGGTTGTTGACCACCTCCCTATGGTTGGTTATTGGCTTGGTTCTGGGGCTGATTATTTCTAGCTTTCCCTTGTTGATTGTTGGGGGAAACCTGGTTGGGACAGGTTTGTTGTGCGAACACTTGTCCCAACGGAGCGGGTGGAGCGGGGACAGGAGCTTGAACTGCTTGCACTAGTGGTGCATAGTATATTTGAGTGGGATGCGGTGCTAGAAATGTGGGAATTTTCCTCGCATACTGCTGTGTTAGCCAAGCCATGGCCTGAGCATGTTGTGGTGGCACAAGCTATGCATTGGAATTTGTTGCTCCAGACTGGGACATCATTCTAGCATAGTCCGAATTTTGGTTCTGGTAAGCAACACTAGCAGTATTGCTTGGTTGTGTTGGAGCTACAGGTGGTGTCAGACGGTGCTGTGGTTGTTGGGAGATTGAGCCTATGATTCCATATACAGCATGGGATGCCCCCAGTGCATCCCAGTAGGAGGTGTTTGGATGGGGGGCATCTAGAATGATGGTGTACAGATATCCAGACTGGGCATAGATAAGGTCAAACTTTTAAGCTTTCAGTATGGCCTCCTCTTTGGATTGGGGATGTTCGAATGTGACGTCCTTTGCTATGGGAAAGAACAAGGTCTTAAGGAACCAATCTAAGAAGATCATGTCGTCAAGTTGGATTTTACATAAGCTGCGATGTCACCACCACTCATGGATGTGGTCGGTTATATGTGTCATGGTGCTTTGGCAATAGGATAATAGGATCTCCACCCATTTGTCATATCTGATGGGGAGTTGGAAATATTGTAGAAACATGAAAGCTGAGGAGTTGAAATCTAGATATTTGGCCTATGGTAGCTCAATGTACCATTTGGCCACAACACCTGTACGGGTGTTTTGGAATAGCCTTAGTCTAATGGAATTGTCTAAGATGTTGTTTGACGAGCACCACAAATGGAATTTCATGATATGATTTTGAGGACATTCCCCTGCCTTGCCTTCAAACTTGGGAATTTCTGATGGCATCTTGTTTGGCATGGGTGGCCAGAACGCTTGATGGTGGATGGGGTCGTTTGTTAACTGAGCCAAATTAGGTAAGTTAAGACAAGCCATGAAAGGCATATTGGACCCCAGGTTGATGTGAGATGGGGTAGTGATGGTGGTGGGGTTTGCAGGTGCATATTGCATCTGCATGGCTGGGGGTACTTGCGGTGGCACCATTGTGGATGGGCCAATGCCCCCAAGTGTTATGGGGGGGAGAGTATGGGTGGCGAGGACATTCCCCCCATGTATAACAGTAAGGGAAACATAAGTGGAAGTTCCACTTCCCCCCTGTGTGGCAAGAGGGGCAGTGTAGGTGGAGGAGCCACTGCCCTTTTGTGTTGCAGATGGGCCAACTTACCTAGTCACTATGGGTGGTGGCAGCTGACTGATGACAATTTACATGACTGTGCTTGGGCCACGTGTAGGGTTGTTGGTGACAAGTTGTGGTGTGGACATGGGTCCACTTTCTATGGCTATGTCGGAAAATGGATCCAGGTATGCACTAGCCATGGGGCTTGATGGTGCAGTGTGTAGGTCTCGTCATACTGATATGGGTCTGAATCTGAATCAGAGGCTATGTGGCCTTCTAATGGTGTGTGAGGTCATCGAGAATAGGCTTGATGATGCTGGTTCAATGTCTCGAATGGTGGTGGTTCGCCTGTTAGGCGTGAGTAAGAGCGTGAGGGATCAATTGTGTTAGATGTTTATCGAACTGGTGGGAATGACATTTGGACACTGGTTTCAATGGCTTCCTATTGGCTATAGGTGGTCACTCAGCCACCAAGGCTGCCAAAAGACAACACTTAGCTTTTTCCTCACAGGTGTTTCTACTCAATCGGTAGCATTCGTTGCCCATTTCGCTTGGAAATTCCTCTCAGTGGGTAGCTACTTTGGGGTTCCCATGGTACTCCTCACAATGAGTTTCTAGGTAGAGCCCAAGTACTTCCCACGGTTGAAGCATTCAGGGACTTATGTCCTCAAAGATTGCAAATTGCTTGAACTTAGTGTAAATTGATAAATTTTAAGGCTCTCTCAGCGTCAGGAACTGAGTTGGGTTTATTACTTGGGATGGTGTATTTGTTTTTCTATATTTCTGGTATCAAGTGGCTACAAATGGTTTATGAATTCATCATATTGTGGCAGAGTTCATATCATTGTTGTGCATGCAATGAATAATCAAAAATTTGTAAACAAACACAGTTTTTAACCCTAAATGTTTATGGCCTAACTAGATGACTACCTCACACTGATATTCCTCTTCAACCAAGAGAAGCTGCTGGGCTCTCAACATTATGGGACTAATCCCATCCGTAGATCCACAGGTCACCTCCCAGATACAAGGTTGGTCAATAGGGAGGATTCTTAGCTCCATGAGAAGCCCTCCTTATCTACCCCCTCTACCTTCCAGGTGATTCGGTTTTAATGGTTTAGAACAATATTCAATGAAGGAACCAAGACTATACGAGATTCCCCTTTGTAGTATCCTAGAATATCCCGAAGGGTGATGACTAGGTAGAGGAGGAAGGGTAAGCAAGACTATTGATTTTACTGTCAATTTTAGTTAAGCTACATTCGTTAAGTCATTAAAATTTGTTTGGAATTTACACATTGTTTGTTAATGAATTTACAGTAAATTAAAATAGAAATTGAAATTGAGCTAATGTGTTAGACATAGGTGGCTAAGCCGCACTGACAGTCCCTATTAAATTGAAATTTAACATCTGATTGATAGACCGCACATTTCTGATCAAATTTGGTGAGGGGGTCGCAAAAAAAAATTAGAAACAGGCGAGGGGGTCGCATAGATTTCACAGATAGAAGTGGTATGTGTTTCTGATTGAAGTCACACCTTTCAAGGGTTTAAGGGCAACTTGGTCGTGCAACTGTGGCCCGATAAGTGTGACCTGCCCCGGATTTGGGGTTTTTCTTATCTTGAGTCAGATCCGACCGATAGTAACCTGTACTGTGGCCAAACAAATTTGAATTTGCCTTGAAGAGGCTTCAAAAATAATAAAAATAGTAAATAAACTAGATTTAACCTAGATCTGACAGGAAATTTTAGAAACTAGGGCATAAATGGAAAAAACTTGAAATTTTAAAAATCTGGGCCAGGGATCCTGTGGGATCGACTTGGTATGGTCCCCAGTTCTATAGCAGGGATTTATCCTTGCTACAGGGGTAGGAATGGCTTCCTTCTATATATAGGACATAAGGGTAGGTTCATGCATTTGAAAATGCTGAAAAGAAAGCGGAAATAAAATAAAGAACAGAAAGAAGAGAAAAATATGGAATGGATGGAAACCCCTATTCAAACACTGTTAGGATTATCTCCAGCAACCTACAAACAACTGTTAGAAACTAAAAACCTGCAAAAAAATGCTATACACAAACCTACAAATAGAAATGAGTTAGCAGAAAACTACAAAACACTAAAGCAAATGTAAGAAACAACGTTGGTATACCTTCCCTTTGATGGAATTGGGCCACCATGCCCTGGCTTGAAGAAGCACCTCTCTCTTGGATGGGGAAGCTATGGCTCAATGGAGATGAAGGAGAGGAAGTGTGGGTGTCTTGAGAGACAAAGGATCTCAAGGCATCCATAGGCAGCATAACAGTATGCAAGGGAGAAGTGTCTTTGAGAGTGACCCCCCACCCTCCTTTTATATCTTTTTTGGGGTTTTAGGGTTTTAAGCCCTTGGTCCGAGCTTTATCCCCTTCTACCCTAATTTTAGATCCTTTTAGGGTTTTAGCCCCTTTTTTGGGACTTTAGCTCCTAGGAGAGTATTTTAGGCTCCTTTTTGGGTTTTTAAGCCCTTTTCTTCATCCTTAAGCCTTTTTAAGGGTTTGGGGGTCTAATGGAGGGTCATGAAATGGTGTCCTTGGGTGGTGTAGGTGATGGAGAGATGAATGAGGGATTTTTTGGGTTAAAAAGGTTACCAAAGATCAAGTTTTCCAAGGGATTCTGTCAAGGTTGTACCCTAGGAAAACACCCAGAGCACCAATTTGAGAGAGCTAGTCATGAGAGAATCTCTGCACCTCTTGAGTTGATCCACAATGACATTGCTGGTACATTTCCTCATATGTCCATTATTCAAGACAAATATGCACTGAACTTCATATATGAATTTTCCAGGTATTGTTGGGTTTACTTCCTAAAGCATAAGTCTGAAGTTTTTGACCTCTTCAAAGTCTTTAAAGCCTTGGTTGAAAACTAGTCTAGGAGGAAAATCAATATCCTTAGATCTGACAATGGTGGTGAGTATGTCAAGTCTAAGTTCATTCAATATTGTAAATATGCAGGTATTCATATGCAACATTCGATCCCTTACACACCACAACAAAATGGTGTTGCTGAGAGAAAGAATAGATCACTGAAGGAGATGGCAACCTGTATGATGGAGGCTAAGACTTTGACACCAAAGTTTTGGGTCAAGGCTGTAAAGTGTGCATACTACATCTATAATAGAGTGCCTCATAATTCACTTGATTGTATGACTCCTTTCAAATCTTGGAGTGGGCACAAGCCAGATGTGACCCATTTCAGGATTTTTGGCTCAAAGGCTTGGGCTAGAATTCAAACTAAAAAGAGAAAAGCTTTGCAGCCCCAAAGCCAAGAGTGCCTATTTGTTGGGTATTCTGAAGATTCAAAAGGGTACAAGCTTTTAAACTTGAGCACTAACAAATATTTCATTGAAAGAGGTGTTCAGTTCCAAGAAGAGCCTTTAGTAGCAGTTGAAGTTGGAGAGTCTTGTTCACCACCAAATCCATCGATTGTAAGTGGAGAGACTAATGAGTTTGTTGATTATGATATGTCTGATAATGATAATTTGATTGCAGATCTTGACAGTCCTAAAAGACCAAAATGGGTATAAAATACCATTCATGCAGCTAGGGAACTAGCTGGAAATCCTAGTGACACTAGGAGGACTAAATCTCAATTTGAGAGTGCCCTTTGTATGAAAGATCCATTATTTTTTGAGAAGTGCTATTTGATGGTTGAATTAGATCCATGGACATATTAATATGCAGCACATGATCCAATATGGTAAACATTCATGAAAGAATAATCCAGCTTGCTCTAGAAGAACAACACTTGGGAACTCATTGATCTTTCCCCGGGTAGGAAGCTAGTTCAATGTAAGTGGGTTTTCAAGAATAAGTTTTATGATGATGGTTAACCTTTGAAATATAAGGGAATATTGGTAGCCAATGGATACTCACAAGTACATGGTATTGACTACAGTGAAACATTTGCACCAGTGGCAAAGATGGACTCCATAAGGCTAGCTTTAGCCATTGTAGCTTCGAAGCAGTGGGAGGTACAACACATGGATGTGAAGTGTGCTTTCCTAAATGGATATCTCACTGAAGAGATTTACATGCAGAAACCTTAATGGTTTGTTTCTAATCCATATTTTTTGTGCAGGTTAAAGAAATCATTGTATGGTCTCAAGGAAGCCCCCAGGGATTGGTATGCCAAGATTGATGGCTTTCTGCTGTCATTGAGTTTTGTTCAATGAAATTCTGATCCTAATGTTTATTTGAAGCTGATTCATGGTTCTTATATTATTATTTTCTTGTATGTGGATGACCTTCTAATTACAGGAAGTTCAAAGAAAGAGATTTCCTCCTTGAAGGATGCAATGAACCATGCATCTTCTATGACTGATTTGGGATTGCTGAGACAATTCTTGGGTCTCCAAATTTCTCAATTTCAACATGGAATCAAAGTAAATCAATCCAAGTATGACTTATATTTGCTGAACAATTTCAAAATCAAATATTTCAAGCCAAGAAAGACTCCTTTCCTTTCAGGAGTTAAGCTTGAAGAAGGAGGTTCTTCTTCTATGGTAAATAATACACTGTTTAGGCAATTGATTGGGTGTTTACTTTATCTTGCACACAATCGAATTGATCTATATTATATAGTTAGTGTGGCTTCAATATACATGGATCATCCTCATNCTTTGTTCAAGGAACAAGAACTCATGGGATCTTCTACAAAGCTAAATATGATCTTGATTTGATTGGGTTTACTGACAGTGATTGGGTAGGTGACAACACAAATCGAAATTCAACATCAAGATATGTGTTCATGCTTGTATAAGGACCAATTAGTTGGTCAATAAAGAACCAGAGTGCCATAGCATTCTCATCTATAGAAGCAGAGTACAGAGGAGTTGTAAATGCAACAACTCAATGTTTGTGGTTGCAGGGAATACTTGGAGAATGTGGCTTCCAATCAGATTTTTCAACTATTATATACTGTGATAATTAGAGTACCATTCAAATCTAAAATTATCCCATTCATAAACAGTGAACCAAACACATTGAGATCCATATGCAGTACATCAGACAACTTGTGCATGATGGCACCATTCATCTACTCTTCTGTGCATCTTCAGGACAAGTAGCAGACATCTTCACCAAAGCTTTGTGTGAGAAGACATTCAGTAATCTCAAATCACTACTAGGTATTTATGATCATGCTGTGAAGCATGATTGATGACAAGATTTTCAAATGTTGATTTACTGTCCATGTTTAATGGAGGATTTTCTCATTGGGTGTTTGCCTCTTTCCTTGGTTAAATGGACATGCAGTATGTAAAGGGTGAATAAGCCTTGTTGATAGGCCCTATATTTTTCTAATATTTACTCATAAATTCAGGCTTAAGGGGGGGTGTTAGAATAATCAACCCATAGCTACCTACCTTAGACATTAATTAAATCATTTTTGTGTTATTACCTAGTCTCCTAGATTCGATTCTATGCTAGTTTCCTTCTACATGTAGTAGAAGTCAATACTTGCTAAAAATGAGTCATGGAGTGCTTGGGAAACCACCAAGAAACCATATTTAGCATGTCCTCTTTATTCCAGATCCTCCAAAGTGCATATCTGATTTTTTTGTAAAGTTGCCTATTTTATTGAGAATTAAGGCAAAAGGGAAAGCTAGACTAGGTGTAGTTGACTTGTTTTTTTCCCACATAATCCTCCATAATTTTATCCTAATAAAAGAATATATGAGTTGTCTTTCCATCCCTTATTATCTTTCCTACTTGAATTTTCCAATTCGTGAGCATCCTAGTGGATTTGGAAACTACTTTATGCACCTATGAAGGATTTGACTAAATTTAGTAAGCCTACTTTTTGGCTATTTCAAATGGAATCCTTATGCATTTGAATCTCTCATGTAATTATATATTTTAGTAGCCTATTACTTCAAAAGGTTGGCTATTGTACACTTATTCAATATAGATTAGTGTTATGTTCCAATTTCAGTCTCCTTTGATGTTAATTTTTCATGTTTGATTAGCAATTTTGTGAGTGTAATTGTTCTATCTCTTGGATTCAATTTCCACACCTGATCCCTAGAAGAAGTTGCTACCTACAATTCTCTCTTCCAATAATTCCATGACATCTTTTCTTGGTATTACACTGAAATGCCCAGGTTGGATCCATCCATCATGGAACACCACATCGACACATTGACCGATGTGGCCCCCATATGCCAAAAGAAACGGCCCATCCATCCTTCCAAAGCGGCTGCGGTCAAAGCCAAGATAGAGAAGTTGCGCACAACTGGATTCATTTACCCCATTACATGTACCACTTGGGTTTCTAATCTTGTTCCTGTGAGTAAAAAATAGGGTACCATCAGTGTTTGCACATACTTCCACAACCTAAATAGGGCATGTCCCAAAGACAACTTCCCAACACCCTTCATCAATTAGATTATTGATGCATGCACCAAACATGAATTATTTTCCTTCATGGACAACTTTTTTGGATATAACCAAATTCAAATCCAGAAACAAGATCGTTAAAAGACTGCATTTACAACCCTGTGGGGCACATTCGCTTATCGATTAATGCCCTTTGGCCTAAAAAACACTGTAGCCACCTTTGAGAGTTCCATGACATATTGTTTCCATGATATAATCCATATCATATTGGTCTACCTGGACAATATTACCGCTCGATCACCAAAACATGCACAACATATGGACGACTTGTGGCAAGTCTTTTTACGATGCCGCAAGTACAAAATTCACCTAAATACTCTAAAGTGCATTTTTTGTGTACCAATAGGTCATCTAATCCGGTTCATTGTATCCACAAAGGATAACGGTAGACCCCCTCATAGTTCAGGCTATCCTTCATCTTCCTTCACCAAGAACTCGGCACCAACTATAGAGCCTCTAAGGCAAGGCCAAATTCCTTCACCACTTTGTACTAGAGTATGCAACAAAATCCTGTGGATTCATCTTCCTGCTCCACACAAAAATCCCCTTTGTTTGGGATCAATAAGCACAAGAATCGTTTGATGCACTCAAGCAGGCCCTAGCTTCTGCACCATTACTCTCAGCACCATACTTCACTTGAGACTTCATTCTCTATGTGTTGACCTCGAACAACACCATTGCTAGAGTCTTGGTCCAAGAAGATGATGCTCACCATCAGCATGTGATTTATTACATTAGTCAGAAGCTGACAGGCCCCCCACTACGATATTCACCCGAGAAAAAATTGTCCCTCGCCATTGTCTTCTCAGCTCAAAATTTGTGCCACTACATCATTGCAAACCATACATGTGTAGTCACTGATTCAAACCCAATGCGGTACCTCTTAAGACATCACCTTCTACAAGGTTGCATGGCTAAGTGGGTAGTCATCCTCCAAGAATTTGACTTAGAATTTGTTTCCCCAAAAATCACAAAGGCACTCGCGCTGGCCATACTCATGACTGATCTGCCCCCATTAACCACATCACCACCTCCCAAGGATGACCTCCCTGATGATTTCCTATTCGTCATATCCACAGAAGACCCATGGTATGGGGGCATCCTTCTATACTTACGAACACAAAAGTTTGCGACACACTTAAACCGTGATGACAGGAGATGCATTTGACATCAAGCCATTCACCACTTGTTGATTAGAGATGTTCTATACCATCGAGGTATTTATACCATCCTACATCATTGCCTCACCCATGATGAGGACGAGACTATCCTTAATGACTGTCATAGTGGAGCCTACAATGGCTAGCATTCAAGTCTGGAAATCACCTAGAATATTTTACGTGCTGGCTACTTATGGCCTTCCATATTTGCTGATTGCATAGAGGTAGTCAAGCATTGTCACAGCTATCATCTCTTTGCTCCAAATTCAAGAACCCCCCCAGAACCATTACACCCCGTAGTCACAGTCGGGCCCTTTTGCAAATGGGAAATCGACGTCATGACAATCAACCCTGTCTTGGCCAACAGTCATAAATACATCATTATGGTAGTCGATTAATTCACTAAGTGGGCCGATTCCATGCCCACATTTGATTGAAAAAGTGAAACAACAACACACTTCTTATTCAACCATGTTATTTCATGATTCGGTGTTCCTAAACAATTGGTCTTAGACCATGTAACACACTTTTAAGACGATGTTTGGGTTGAGCTGTCAACCATGTTGAAATTTGAACACCAGTACTCATCTTCCTACTACCCCCAAGGAAATGGCCAAGTTGAAGCAGTCAACAAAATTTTCAAATAAATGCTCCAAAGGATGGTGGGAAACCATAAAACCAACTGAAATCACAAGCTATTTTGCGCCCTATGGCCTTATCGCACATCCACAAAAATTGCAACCGCTTTCACTCCTTTCCTCCTAGTACATGGCGTTGAATCAATACTCCCTATAGACTTCCAAATATCATCCCTTCGCCTCATGGTAGAACTACTAATTGATACTTTACCTTTAGAAGAATGGCTCTTCCAACTTGAAAAAACCATAGGAGACTATCGAGCTACCCTCCAATCCATTAAATCAGTGAAAACAGGGTCAGAGGTCCACTATGACTCCCATGTCCACCCTCGCACCTTCAGCAAAGGTGATATGGTTCTATTCTACGACCAACCCAACGATAAGTTGGGAAAAGGAAATTTTGAGTCAATCTGGTATGGCCCATACATCATCCACTGTTTCCTCCAAAAAAGGGGAATACACCCTTATTGACTCTGATGGACAACTCTTGGAGAACCCCCACAACAGGCTCTACCTCAACAGATTCTATGCTTAACATCACCAACGAGTTGCTTCATTTTCTTTTTTAACATTTTTTACCACAAGTCAGGGGCAGCACCATCAGCTACTAATCCAAAGACACCTAGAACCTATTCGAGACATGTCTCACACCTCTGGGCCCAAATTTCCATCTCCTTATGAGACCATTGTCTCATGTTTAACAAACAAATTTTAGGACTTCTTCCCGAAAGTTACCTCAATTTATGAGCCACATCATGGTGATGTAAGTGTCTGCAGACCTGTACTTGCATCACACCTACCTACCGCCATGCATACGGGTTCTTGGGCCACCACCCCTCAAGGAACATCATTTTTTTTTAACACATAGATGTCTACTCCATCCACTGCACCTTATGAGGATATTCGGACCATCGTTTGGAAGACTGATAATTTCCTTTGCATGCATTTGGAATATAACTGCCTCTGGACATGCACTCACATCACATGTAGTCAAGTACATCCACCACAATTCATACATGAATCTCTTGACCTCTATCCGAGAGCCACCTCAGTTTGCATGCCTCTACTGCACCGACTCGCGCACCTTTGTTGTGATCTATCCTGTTCATGTATTGGTATGTTTAAGAGCCACTTGCTCTATCCATACTGCATGGATGACCTTTGTACCACTGTCCACCATCCTGACATGGGGCACCGCCTATGCCACTGCAATTGGTTTATCATACTAGAGTTTCTTTTAAGCTCTTTTCTAACTCCTAAAAGAATGAAAAGATTGTCGAGCGCAGCTGCTTCCTTTCCCACTCGTTAAAGTATAGGAAAGGGAATCTACATCATCTTGTTTATCTCCTTTTGCAGACTATGTAGAACATCAAATGAAAATGACCACTTTGGCACACTCAATCCAAGACGGTTCCCCTTTGCATACTTTTATGCTTTCTCGGGCAGAGGGGATGAACTTTACAAAAAAGCTTACCACAGGTTGTCATTAAGTTCTTTTCCAGCCTTCTTAGCAAGAAACGATTGCTGAGAAAACTTGGTTCTATTCATGCTCGTAAAAGTATCTGAATGATCATCCAGTCAGTACAGGTTTAACCTTTTCCGGACTGACTTGACTACCAAAGGTAAAGAAGTCTCCCATCCCCTAAAAGGATGGGAGAACTCTCCTATGTATACTTTTATCCTTTTTCGGACATAGGAGACTACCAATGAAAAATATCCCCAACTGGAGTCTTCTTCGTGCTTTCATACTCTCCAAAATTAAAAGCACCATCGAGCACTTACTTTCTCAGGCTCACCAAAAATCTACGAGATCATACCACAATGGTGTCTCTAGACACCACCCAATAGAAAATAGTTTCGCAGCATTCCCACTTTTCATCGCCTTTGTTCAGAGGACTCTGCAATGTGTCTTCCTTTGACCCCATCAATATCAAAAGTGTCTAACTCCCCCAAGTATCTCCCATATGCAGTGACATTCCCGATATTATAGCCATGATCCCATTTCCATGAGTCAGTTTCATTTGCTGCCTAGTCCTCCCTACTGTCATACTATGAACAAAGTAATTTTGAGTCTACTACACTCCCTCTACCCCTGTTCAACTCCTTCCATCCACCCCCCCCACCCATTCAGTGGGTCAGTCCTCATATTGCCTCACATCTCTCGATTATCTCCCTCGTGCTTCTAGTCACGGAAACACCATTTCCTTGACCAGGGGCAGGTCTCCCTCTATCGACGACAACACATATATTCCAGAGGTCCCTGTATCTTGGTTTCATGAACCTCATTGATGAGTTCCTTGGACCACTTGAGAGGATTTCTTAGTGCCTCTCGAGATGGTTGTTTCTCACATGCTCGACTCCAACTACATCCTCGCACTGTTGATATTCACACAGGGTATTAGTATGTGCAGTATTTGGTTGAAGACCCTGGATGTCACCTGAATCTAGCACATTGATGAGTCTATTCGAGGCAACTAAACAGGTTTATGTCCCTTGTGATTTCTAGGTTGCATTGGAGACAGTGTTCAAAAGCCCCAGCAGTGCTTCTATATAGATTTATGATTGATGCAGCATTTGTACCATAGAGACTCTGACTCTCCTTCAGTATCCCATATAGCTATGTACCATTCTAGATCCAGCAGGCTATTTGTCATGAACATATAGCATTCCATGAGAATGGCATGGGTCCAATGTAGCAGTTCTTCATATCAGTATTGTATTCATCCTCTGATTGAGGCAACCATGATGTCTCATCAGTTGTACATGGTCGGCTCTTGTATCATAGAGCATAGATCACATTATTCTTTTGACATTGTTATGAGCATGGGGATGCCCTCCTCATCCATATACATGTCACACATTATTTTTATCTCACCCATTTATGGGAACCATATTATTACAAAAACCAAAATCCACCACTCCCTAGCCCCGGAAGCACCACCTCTCCACAGAAAATCCTATGATGTATGTCGGTCATATGATGAGCTCTTGGCCTCACACATCAGGGGGCAATATGTTAACCCAAAAAATCCCTCACTCAGCTCTACATGGCCCACAACACCCAAGGACACCCATACATGACCCTCATTTGACCCCATTTGACCCCCACACCCTCAAGAAGGCTTAAAAATAGGAAAAAGGGCTTAAAAACTCCTAAAAAGAGCCTAAATAGCTCTCATAGGGGCTAAATCCTCCAAAAAGGGGCTAAAACCCCTCAAAGGAGCCTAAAACCCTAAAGGGAGCTAAATATTGAACGAAAGGGGCTAAGAGCCCAAAAAAGGGGCCAAATCCTTGACCAGGGGATTAGAACCCTAAAAAATCTATAAATAGAGGGGTGGGGTCACTCTCAAAACATTCCTCCCTTGCATACTATTATGATTCCCGAGTGGATTCCTTGAGACCATTTTCCTCTCAAGCCACCCACACTCCCTCTCGTTCATCCTCCCATTGAGTGATAGCTCCCCCATTCTCAAGAGAGAGGGGATTCTCCAAGCTAGGGCATGGTGGCCCATTTCCACCAAGAGGTATAAGCTTTGTTTATTCTCATTTTTATTCTATTTTTTCTAACCTATTTTGCTTGCAGGTTCATTTTATCTTTTAACACGTTGTATGCGGGTTTTTGGAGTCTAACCTTGTGTGCAGTCTTTCCATTTCTTTCTTTTCTGTTCTCTTTGCTTCATTTATGTTTCGTTTTTCTTGCATTACCATCAGGAACCCTAACCTTCCATCCTATAGACGGAAGGTAGCCATTCCTACCCTGTAGTAAGGGAGAAATCCCTGCTACACTACCTCTCTAATTTATTCCATGCCATTATTGGTTATTAGGGTTGGGTTGATTAGGGACGCTCTGTTGTGCGTAGACCTTTCATGGAGGAGAAGGAGGAGTCGCAGTCAAAATTAGAGTAGGTTACACAGATGGTGGGTAATTGGAACGAGAAACTTGTGGGGATGATAATCCCTCCATATGAAGATTACATGAGTGTTCCTAAAAATTCTGATCATGAACATGGTGAGTTGGTGTAGGAGGCACATAGGAAGGTGTGGTTTCGGACTTAACCATTACACGTGAAAATTTGGGGGCGTAACCTGGTGGGGCAACACTTGGGGTGTTACCAAAATGGGTTTGAATCGAAGAAGAAGTTGTGTAAAAGTGGGGATGATGGGTAATAGAGACAATGACTCCATCAGCAGCATGGGATGCCTCAGACGTATCTCAACATGAGGAGCCAACACAGGTAGCATCGAGTATAATGGTATACAGGTAACCTGATTGGGTTTTATGAGATCGAACTGTTGTGCCTTGATGATGGATTCCTCCTTGGTTTCTGGGAACTCAAATGCAACGTACTAGGAAATGGGGGAAGTGAGGTTTTAAGAAACCAATCTAAGAAAATACTAACATCTAACTATATCTTACACAAGCTATGACGATGGAGACATTCATGGATATGATCTGGTATATCGGTAGTTTTGTTTTTTCTACATGATAATAATATTTCCACTCCATCATCATAATGGATGGGTAACTGGAAGTATTGAATGGACATCTAGGATAACAAGTAAAAGTTTTCAGTAGGTGGCATGAGAAAGCTCGATATACCACTTGGCCGCAACACTATTGAGTGTGCACTAGGATAACCATAATTGAACAGAATCATCCACTATGTTGTTATATGAACACCACAAGAGGAATGACATCATATGATTTTGCGGTTCTTCTCTCACCTTTCCCTCAAACTTAGGGATGTCTAAGGGGATTTTCGTGGGCATGGGAGGCCATAGTGGGTTATGATGAATGGGTTCATTGGTAAACCATGCCAATTCAAGCAGGTTGAGACTAGCCATAAAATGTAGACTAGAACTGAAAGTGGTTCGGGAAGGGCCAAAATTGTTTCTAGCACCAACTAGAATGTATTTACCATGGATGAATGGGGGTGGGTGAAGTTTACTTCCAACAATAGGAGTACTCACTGGGATGGTAGTAATAGCTAGAATGGAAGTGGAAGGGTCACTCCCCCCATGCATGAATGGTAGTATGGTAGGAACCATGATGGATGGAGTGTGGTTACCACTAGTGGATAGCGGACTAGAAGAAGTGCGTGCAGCGGCTAAGGGCCCAATACGACCAGGACCTGTTAGTCCTGTGGAAGGGATAGCCATAATGATGGGTGGAACAGACACCAACCCACTACCAACCATCCCCCCTTGAAAGGGGTCAGGATGTGCACTAGCCATGGGGCTAGCTAGAAGGGAAAATGAACAAGGTAGGTTCAAATTTATAGGAATCTGAATAAGACTCAGAGGTAGTATATGGCTGCGAAGGTGGTGAACGATGTCAAATATGGAAACAACGGTGACAGTTCAAGGAACCGAGCTGAGGGGTGTGCCCCCTAATCCTATGTAAGTAATGTGGTGTAGCTATTATGACGTGATGGAGTGTTTTGTAATGGATGGAAACTCAAGAGTATCAAATGTAGGATTAAAAACCCAACTACAGTTGACTGTGTAGAAGGAGAGCATACCAATGGTGGCTCACAGGCCAACAACAATTTCTAAAACTGAACTGCAACAATAAGTTACAGCAAGGAAATTCTACAACAAAGTGTCCAAAAATCCAACAAGAAGCACTATCTTCAAACAAAATGACGCACGAATCTATGGGATAAAAGTGCAAGAAAACTCCTAACTACAAGCTTGAATCCCCTCACAAATTGCATCCTCAGCAGGGTGATCAAATCCTATTCATACAATATTAAATTGAAGAACAATAGGCTAAGAGAATCCCACCACCAATAAATTCCTATAGGAAAAATATCCCTAAAAATAATGGCAACCAGGCTACCTCGTTCATGACACGTTTGGGATTGTTTCCTAGCACTTCGGTCTTTTTCCCCTCGATACCCAGTATACTCTAGCATGTATGAGGAGGACTATGAAGGGTTATCCTTCATTGGAAAGTGGAGTATGGTATTCCACCCCAAATTTCAAAACCCCTTCATTGTGGATTACTCCTGCAGAGCGAGGGGGGGGGGTGTGATAAACTGGCAGTGAACCTGTCAACAAGTACAAGAGGATTTTGGTCCCCTAATGGAAAAAAATATGTCTCAAGATGTGAGTGACAAAGGGTTTTTGTTTTTATGACTATACCTATTGTCCTAACTTAGCTACACGATTGTTTTGGTCCTCAAATCAGGTTACAATGTTGGTTGTATTAAGCTAATTTTTTATCTAGCTTAGGGTCATGAGCTAAACATTTTGTATTTAGGGTTTCAAATGTGTGCAAATTATGTGTATAAACCCGAGCAATCATATGATGAAGATGAAACAATCTCATTGTTGAGAAGAAAAAAATAAAATGCAGATAAAAACCAATAAATGGTAGTAAATATCATGCAAAATCATTAATAATTCTTTCAAAACATAAAATAAACACAAGTAAATAAAGGCCTAAAGAACCGATCAAGGTGTAGGAAACACACAGGGGGTCTCAACTACAAATCTCGACTAGAGGGGCACAGATACAAGGCAAAGAGGACCCCAAAACGAGTGAAGGGGCTGTAGAGGATCAGATCTGAACAGAAACAAGTCAAGAAGGGGTAAATCACATACATCGGATCTAGAAGAAGCATCTCAAACGCCAAAAAGGGATGAAAAACAAAAGGTCACACATGTCGGCGGAACAAGCGCAATCAAGGTCGCACAAAACAAGGAAATAGTCACGACCAGGGAAAAAAATAGTTGAAAGAATCATGTCACACAAAACAGGGGATTAAGTGTGACAAGTCACACAAAACTGAGTCATAGTAGTAACTAGTGTTGCTTCAAAAGTCGGGACAAGCATGATATGGATTTCTAGTCGAAATCACACTTATTGGGGAAAAGGTATGACTGGGGTCATGCTTATCGGGTAAAAAGGCGCGACTAGGTCACAACTTTTGGCCGAATAAGTGTGACTTATCTAGAATTGGAAATTTTTGGAAAAAATATTGTCGGATTGGGATTGTGGGGAAGGAACTAAGGAGATTTGTTTGTACTGGTCATGAGGGGGTCAAAGCTGAGATTGTTGAAGATACAGACCAGTAGGAACACCTGCAAAAGAAAATATCGATATGGATCAACCAAGTGGAGTCATCAAAACTGTAGTGGGGATTTCTCCCCAGCTACGTGCAAAATAACCTACCCTAGATCGTCAAGATCATAGGGTAGAGTTCAACAATAATAAAGACAAGAAAAAAAAATTCCGATATTTTTCAGATTTTTTCAAATATATTTGACTAAGTAACTAACATAAAAGAATTCATACCTTTTTCTGAAATATGGGCCATTATAGCCATCTGAGGAAATGGTCCCGCAGCTCCATGGTTTGGGTCTCTAGTCTCTTCCATGAATGGTTGTCAAATGGGAAATCGATCCAAATGGGTACGGAGCTAGCTCAACATACACCGTGGGAGATGATATGGGGAGATATAGGAATAATGGCAGAAAAGAGAATGGTGTGACTGAGAAAAAATGACCAAAAGTTGACATAAAGTGTTTTGGGGGAGGCCTTCACAATGTATTTATAAGATGTTCCAAGGTTTTTTATAAAGACCCATGGTATTTATCTATGGTTTTTGACACATTCTCATTTTCAGGGTTTTTTGGTCGTTTTTGGAGAGAGTTGGGATAAATCACAATAAATGCTCAACTTCCCTTCATTTGTGGGAAAGGAATAATAATGTTTTAGACCATATTTAGTGGAAATGTAGTTTCCAAGGTCAAATGGAGGAATTGATGATGGGAATATGATGTATAACTATGGTTTAGACCATGGAGAGCTAGGCGAAAAAAATTTAGTGTTAACAATATTACCTATTTTCTAGTTGTGGGGGATAATTCTTCTTATACTTGATTTATTAGAATTGATTATTTTGGGAATGATTCCTTAAAAATCCCTAATTCCCATGCATGATTCCTCTCTCTCTCTATTTTGAAATCCCCTCCTTGACCAAATCTCTTCCATGGCCTATGTATATCCTATCGTGTGAGCATTTTACCTCTTACACATCTCTAACATTCTATGAGTGTCATGTATTTTTATGTATGGAAATATTTTACTAAGGGACATAGTCTATGGCATTCCAATTCTTATAGTAAAGCATTTGGTATCAACAGACTAGAACCACCTCTACCTTTATTGTGGCTAACCCTAGTTTCCTTTTTGCTTCAAGCTATGGAACGTCAAGTGGGAAACCCGCTCCCTCCTCATGACTTGTGAACATGAAGGATACATGAGTCCAACCCTTTCCACTATGAGAAATCCCTCTCCACAAACATCGATCCCTCTTCACTTCCTATGTAATCCATCAGTGTGATCTTAATACTTGCAAAGTACATAGATAGAAAACATTAGTCCATAGAGTATACAAATAATCAACAAAAAATAGAGGAGTGGTGAAAATCAATGAATAATGGATGAGTTCTATTAGCCACAAAGAAATGAGGGATTAGCAGGGTTCAATTTCAATTGTGTCGATATTGAGTTTTTTTTAAACTGTAAATTGCATGAAAAAAATGGCAACTTTGTCGAGACTGAGTTTGTGGAACTATAAACCCTATATTTTTTTCCTTCACATTTTCCTTATTATTTAGACTTGTGATTAATTTTTTTTCTTCTTTCAATTGTTATGGTGTACAAAAAAATACATGGAAATAAGGGATCTCTTATTTGATGATGATCATTAATGAGCTTTTTTCCAAGTATTGTTTATTCAGACCTTGTATTACCACTCAAAATAGCACCCACGATAAATATCATGGATATTTGTAATTCCCCTTGGGATTTTAATGGTTCTGAGGTACACATCATTATCTCTCGAAGGTTAGTTATAGATTCTAGCATACTGAATTAGTTAAACAAATATTACATTTCATTTATCAAGATTTAATCATGACAAAGTCCCTTTATTTACCAATAAATTAAAATAAATTAAATAACTATTCCAACGTATGATCCAATTGTTGGGAAGGATTACTAAAACCTTCTAGAAACATCACATTTCCACTCCAATTGAATTTATAAATAATTCCACCTCTCAAGGCTATTTACTCTTAATCATGATTAACTAGTAATTAGTGTTCCAATTACGATACTTAACGACACTTAGCACACAATTGATGGTGCTTAATATAATTTTATTTTTTTATCACTTAACCACTGTTTATTAATTCCAATGGATTATTAACAATTGAAAACAATTAAATCATTCCTAATTACCATTTTGCAATTAATTAAACATATTAACTATGAAAACGATCCCACAAGAACTGGTTAACTAGTTGTTCAATACTAACAACTAGTCTTGAACAAATTCAACATGCAACAATGCCAATGAACAAAAAAGTTAATTTATAGAAATTATACCCATATTTTATCATGCACCTACAAAAAAATAAAATACTTTTTCATATCTGATCCGAGTAGATAAACGAAGAATATTTCAAGTTCAATTAGTATGACTAGTTAATAAACATTGTCAAGAATTCAATCAAACCAATCGTATCGAGCTACCAAGAACACAGAGGTGAAGGTACAAAATTGTAAAATATAATTATATATAAAAATTAAAGGAACAATAATGGAGCATATGAATGTACAATCATCTTTTACCAAAAACAAAGATTCGTATCCAAAAACTAGTTACCAATTTCACTGCAATGTACCTAGTGTCCAATTTAACTTTCCAAATGAAAAATAAGAGAAATATATGACTATTTTATCCCATTTAAAGTGTCTCAGGGGTATCTTCTATTCATATTTATGTATATTTCCACTCATACACATTCCATTAAACATCTCAAAAAACTAGTTAATTCTACCCATACTAGTAATTTTAGGAATCGCTAGAATAATTAAATCCATAGCTTATAGTATCATTAAAATGAAATTAAAAATATAAATAACATGTTTTATCAGTAATAATATATTTATATATCATTAAAACATTTTTTCAAACACTTCATATGCAGATTCACAAATCTACTCAAAACAATTCCATTGAAGGAGCTAGAAATTGGAAATTGATCTAGAATTTTTGTAGACATTTACCCAACACTAGTAAGCATATTTATCCTCACATTATCAAACAAATTTCAATATTATTTATCATAAATAATTATAAAATGAAAAATCACACATTTTTAGAAACACTTCATGTGCCAAGTCTCAAAACTATGTCAAACAGTTTGATCAAAGAACTAGTTTCTTAATAAAAGGTAGAAGCATAAAAAAAAAGTTTCTTAAACCATTATGAGATTATTGTACAATAAAAATACACATTATATAATGAAATAGGGAATAAATATCAGATATGTATCATAGGTACCAAATAAATATTTCCCCAAACAATTTGTGCACAAAATCCCAAAAACTACTTTCCAATTCCTTCATAAAATTTACTTGCATAAATAGATGGATTCTGTAAGAAATTTATTCCATAAATAAATCATATGTTTCATCAAACATTCCATGTGCATCAATAAATAATTCATATATAATCCAATTAAATTAAATAAACATGATATAAATCATGTATCTTATCACTGCGCAACTAACATCATTGAACCATATTCCACCCATCCTTTGACATTGCTAAGATATATCTCACTTTCATGAACCGCCCCTAAGTTAAGGAAAAATATACAAAACATAGGATCACTCGAGAATATATCAAGTATCGAAAAAAAATTTATTCCTCACCACATTATTCTTCTTCCACCCCACTACCAGGTTCAATGGTAATCCAGACCCCCTAGACCACTGGGATATCACCATTCACCATAAGGATTTATGTGAATGTATAGGGTAGAGCCAAGTAGTGGAAATAGATAAACTATACTATATTGTTTCAGGTTTACCACAAACATCATACAATATCACATAACTTCAAGCACAAAAATCACTCACATAGCAGATCATTCATGGTTTCCCAAACTCACAAGCTTACCAATATCTCATCATAAAAGGTATGAACAACCATAATCAACAACCATTTAAAAGAAACATGAAAACCAACCACCCCAAACCAAGGATATCAAACATGTATTTATAGAACAAATAAGGTAATTCTAACTCAATGGGGTCAAACAAAAGCAAGGCAATCCAACTTGAGTCAATCCAAGGGTGCTAATTCAACCACAAGAGGTTAACTATAATCCAACCCAAGAAATTTGAATTTCAAGGAGAGTGACTCCAAGCCACTCCACCAAAATGAAAATTCATGTGTGGACACATCATCCATGAAGAGAAATCAAAATTAGTGTATTGAGGTGTCACACAAGCCAAGGCATCTTCACCAAATAGAAAAGGGGGGTTACACAAGGATTTACACAAGGAGTTACATGATTATTTACGGAAATTTTGAGGTGTTGAGACTAAAAATATCCATTGAGGAAACACTTGTGGAAATGGGAGTTACAAAACCAAGTGTAACCTTCACAAAGGAGTTACAAAACCACCAAAGGGGCTCAATCAACAAGTGGAACCCACCCATTACTCTACTGGATATTTTCATTGTGACTCTATCTATCGGATCCTCCGTTCATATACTGTTTGCATGCCCTCCACTTTGATTGCATTTGTGCGATCCTTCCATGGTGTCAGTTTCAATGATTATAGCAAACTATATCAACAACATGACTATGTCAATATGACTAAAATTTTAATTTGATTGAAGAATATGATGTTTGTTTACTTTTACCTGAACTCTCTCTCTCAAGGTACGTAATGTGATTTCTCAGTTTGACTTGTCGCTTCAGTGAAAAGATCAAAATCAGAAATATATGGGCATAAGGCAGATCCAAAATAATGGTTATGATTATTTAGATTTTTCATCCTTTGTACCTTATTTGAGATTTATTTTACTATACATGGAACTCGATATTTATTTTATTATTCATGTAATTTGAGATTTATTAGTTTATTCTACAAAGCATTTGATGAGTCTCGAGGACAAACTTTAACGTAGTGACCAAATGGAGCGTTAAGTTGAAAGAGATGAAAATTATGTTGTTTTTTGTTTGGTTACAGTTTGAATTCATTTAAGCAGTACTATTGTGAATCTGAGTTTATATGTTCATGCATTAAAGTTTTCTACTTATGTTAAAAATCATATAACCTTTAAATTTCAACATGGTATCAGATCTTAGGTGTAGATAACTATGTTTTGTAGCCAACATAAAGTAAGTCGATCCTAAGACAAGATCTATACTTTATAGAAGCATACTCTTCAAGTTGACCAGTAAAGGTTAAGATGACTACTCCTTAAGTAAAATCGGAAGATAGGCTTGAGGGAGCCTCCAACTTCAATGCATGGAAGAATAAGGTTCTAGAAATCCTAAAATAAATTGATCTCTATGAATTGGTTACCAAATTTGTTGAAGATCCCACTACAACCCAAGGAAGAGAAGCATTCAAGAATAAGCAAGCCAAGGCAAAAAGGGCCAGTTTTTACTCGGTTAAAGATAACCTAATGGATTTGTTCTCTCCTTTAAGGATAACAAAATAATGATTTGATACTTTAGCTAACCTCTATGATAAATAAATCTCCTACTTGGATACGAGCCTTGAAGAATAAACCTAGATCACTTAATATGGAGATGGATGAGACTATTGCAACCTTCTTTTCCGGGATCTCTCAAATAAGAGATCAACTCATGCAAATAGGAGATAAAGTAGAATATGATGATCTTATTGGACACAATGGCCACACTGAGAGGGGGGTGAATAAGTGTGTGAGAAATTTTAAACTTTTTACCTTCTTTTACTCAATCATAGTATATCAATCACAGCTGCTCATCACTGCTGCTCATCAATGCTTCTCATCAATCTCTGATCAATATGCTCATCACTCATGCTCATCAATATCTGGTCAATATTCTCATGTACACATCATTGTACACCTCATTGTACAGCTCATTATACAAAATTACTGAACAAGTAATTCTTCTCTACTTTCACGAAACATAAGGCATATGATATATCAATGTATATCAATCATAGTATTGGGAAAGATTGATTTCTGGAGTCAAGCAATCATATGGAATTTCTGCACAACCAACCTCTACTATACACTGCTGATCATCACAGCTGCTCATCACTACTGCTCATCAATGCTTCTCATCAATCTCTGATCAATATGATCATCACTCATGCTCATCAATATCTGGTCAATATTCTCATGTACACATCATTGTACACCTCATCATACAAAATTACTGAACAAGTAATTCTTCTCTACTTTCACTAAACATAAGGCATGCATTGCCATGCATCATCATCATAGGTATGCATCATAATCATAGGGTATGCATCATTGTCATAGGGTATGAATCCTCATCATCAAATATGCATCATCATCATCTTAGTGTGCATCGTGTATGCATCATCAACATCAAGTATACATCATAGTACATAGCAGAGAAGAACCACACTATGGTATGCATGTACACCATATTGTATAGGAGTGCATCGACTTCGTAGAGTGTACACCATAATCACATGCATTATCATCATGAATTCTATAATATCATAGCATAAAGGTATGCAACATCATCATCATATCCTCTTTTGAAGACATTTACCACCATACACACTCATTTTTGTCAATTTGTGTTACGGAGAGAAATTCCTATGGCTTGGGGTACCACAACAGACAGCTTGACTCCAGAAATCAATCTTTCCCAATATGCAATAGAAATTAAATGTCTAACACTAAAGGATCAGACCTCGTACCTTATTCCGGACGGTTGAAGTAGATCCCCGTTGAGCTTTCCAATCTTCAGCTTGAATTGCTATATCACTTCCTCAGCAACAAGTAAACAATACAAGCATACTATATATCGTGGTGTTAGATCTATTCTAGCATATATAATCAATAATGTAAAAGCATTTGACATATTCCCATGGATAATATATTCATTCAAATACACATCATTGGACAGGAAAAGATATTTCTATTAATATAAATCAGAGATTACAAGATAGATACAACCACTGACGACATGTCTGCGAACCGGAGAAAATGAATCCCCCACGTGGGCCTCCACCACTTCAATCCTCCATCTCTCGATAGCAAGCTCACAAGCAAAAGAAAATCTTGGGAAGAACACAAAAGTGCTCCAAAGGACAAAGGGATGCAGACTCAACCATAAGTTCTGGCAACAATGGCCTATAGTTTCTTTGCTCTCACTTCTCTCTTATGCCTTCAATGTACCAAGGGGTTCCTTATATAGCTTTCAAAGGGATAATGAAAGGTCGAATCCGAGCGATCTCAAGGCATATGGAAGGCCAGGAGTCAAATGAGTCGGATCCATGTCAAGGAAAACTCCAAAAGGATTTGGATTATTCACACATCCCAATGTATGCGGTTATATGGGTTAAACCCGCGTATATACGTGGTTATAGGGTTAAAATCCGCGTATATCATTTTTCATATGTTTGTAGGGATGATAAAGGAAACATCAAAGGACAAAAAGTGGTCCATAGGGTCTAATGAGTCTGCAGCGGGATAGGGGAAGGCCATACAATGTGTGATTCACCTAGAGTGGTGAAATCCGCTATAACAGATGCCCCCTAATGTATGAGATCAGAGGGGTTATATGATGGCCGAAATACATTATAATTCCATCCCAAAAGTGCAGTGATGAAGGATCCCAAATGGAAGACTAGCCACCCAATCAGCATAGTACAACAATAATACAACTCTGCATATAACTTCAAGTACATATAGCAGTCCCGGATACATAAGAGTACAATGGCCATGAATAGGCATGATACATGATGTCACATACGTGGTGATCACCATGTACAATATACATAGATCAGAATCTCCATGATGAAGATATACAAAGGACCATGATCTCCAAAATGGTTGAAGATATATAATAGATCAAGATCTCCATAGTGGCTGGAAATGTCTGACATATACTGGAAACAAGTCACGAGAACTAAAATCTCATGAACACTGGCACGATCAAGGAGGTAGCATATAAGATATGCCACCAATATGGAAGGTCTTCTACACAAACCTCTATGAGTACATGTACTACTATGTGAATAGAGGCGTCGAGGTCGAAAATAGTAGCCCATTGTCTGATTACCGGTCATTGATGTATACCGTTAACAGACGCGATATCACCCACCGATAATAAAAATGGGAATCAAGGTACTAGAGTGAAAACTAACAAGTGTGAATAAATGTGTTGAGGTCGAACACTTGAGAGGATCCATCGATCAGGGGACATTGATGTAATCCCAAGGAACTGTCGATGGCGAGAGAACCTGCCACTGATGACTGCAAGTCTCAAGGAACTCAAATGGACTCTAGATTCCAATCCCAGAATAAACGATCTGAAGTGAATGGGATTAAATCCACTGGAATTAGGGCATTAAGGTATCCCCCATCATCCAACACGAGGTACTCATCAAAGCTGTATAATGTGGAAGGACTCGATCATAAGGTGCACGAACCAGTAACTGTACCGGGAATGGAAGACATGCAATGTCAAGATAACTGAGGAATGGCCGACTCAGGTTTCAACTTCCTTTAAACAAGATCATAAAAGAGTATGGTGACTGAATGAAGGCAGCATAGACTCGATATACAAACTGGGACATCTCTGTGACGTAGGAGGCATCAACAGAGGCTCCATAGGGACTGGAAGCTTAACCAGTCGGTGGAGATAAAATCAAATAAATGAGTATAGCTCCTAAAGTCAAACTATAACCCAACCAATGGATGTGATATATAGTGCTCTGTTCGAAGGTGACATTGTTCGATAGCTGCCGAAGGTAACATCTTTCCTTGTCCGGCTTTTTGGTTTTTTGATTTTTTTTTGTACTTTTTTAGTTATTTGAAAAGCTTGAAAAAAGAATAAACTAGCTTTATAGTTACAAACTAGGAGGAGATGAGTGTCATAAGGGCAAACAAACTAGTTCCAAGCAGTGGAACATACCTATGCTCAATGCAAGGATACATGTGTAGGATATTGACACTCGGGGGAAAATCCTCTCCCGGTAAAAAGGGAATCAAGCTGCGAAGGATATAAAAAATGGATCTGCATGGCCAGACATGAGACAAGCTCGGGCTATATGGCTGAAACGCAATGTCAGGGGAGCCGGCATAAAGCTCAATAAGGCAGGAAAAGCTCATGATAATGCATTCACAACTTGACATAAGGGAGTCCTGAGGGAAATAGGCCAGCATAAGATCAAGAGGAGTATGAGGCTCTTGCAAAATGTCATGGAGGTACTATACAACAGACTCCCACACCTTAAAGGAGGAAATGTCGGCATGGGCACCAAATGCAAATAAGGTGCTAAATAGGGTACCCATGTAAGGTGAAGCTCTACCACTCGTATCATGCCACTTCTAAAGCAACAAGAAGGTTCCGTGACATAATAGAGTGGGTTCGTACCTAAGGAAATGATGATATGGTCATAAGGTCATGCAAAATGCAAAAGGTGGTGAACCTAACCTATATGCCAGTTTAGACATGATACCTGCGATCGGCACGAACAGGTCAATCCAAAGGCTGAAACAGCACTGAAAAGGGTCTTCTACATCACAAATTATGTCAAAAATGGTCCAAAATGGTTAGAAAATGTCGAAACTATAGGAAAGGGGGTAAAAATTTTCAAATATTTGAAAAATTTTCTATAAATAATAAAAAATATAAATCATTTGAAACTTTTACCCATTTGAGCTCTAATTTTCAACTACAAATTCCAGGAGATCCAGCTGGCGAAATTCACAACCGTTTCTTCCAGGTATTTACTCATGCTCTCCTCTTGCATTTTGATATAATTTTTATTGATTTTGATGGTTAAATGAGGTTCTTAAGGCCATCTCTACATGAGCACTGCGGCCCACACGAATATCAAAGCTTTTTCCGCATATAGGGCTGGCTATACGCGGAAAAGGGGCTAGAACCCGCGTACATACGCTGTTGTTTGCAAAACAGTCACGTATGAGGCCGCGCATGTGATTTTACAAGAAACTATTGGATAATCTTGCAATTTCTTTTATAGGATGGTGCTAGAGTGGAGAGAGCATGAGCATGGTGAAGTAGAGGAAGTAGTAAGGGCCGACTTAATGGCTCAACAAGCTTTATGTGCATGTGGACTGTACAAGTTCTGGTGTCTTGGTGGTTTGAGGGCCAAACCAACACTGCTACAGATGCTGATAGACTATTGGGATCCAGACTTAGAGTCTTTCCATATTGATGGGATGTCCCTCACTATAGAGGTGGAGGACATATACTTTATCACTGGCCTTTCTAGATGAGGGGATGCGGTGAACCTTCGTTCCTGAGGTGGACCGGGGGGTGGCCTGACTATCGACGAGTACATAGCAGTGTACTGTCACCTAGACACAGAGAAGGTGGGGAGCCAAGTCCCTACCAATTCTATACAGGTGCTAGGCCTAAATGCCATATTGTTGACATTGGGTAGGATAGTCGGCTTAGCATCACTCCACCAGGCCTCACAGCCTCTGATGTTCTATGTGGTGGAGTGTATGAGACCCACTATATACGACTGGAGTACTACACTACTGAGCAACATGAAACACCATCTCAGTGAGTGTAAGGCAGGAAGGATACGGAACTTCAGGTTCAGCAGTATTTTGAGCACATCTTTCTTCGAGCGTGTTCCAGGATTGAGCCCTAGAGTGGAAATTCCTCTCCACAGGGTTCGAGATCCGACCCAAAGGTGTTGGGCAGACACTATTCGCAGACTCGGGGGTGGTAGGGTGGCCAACCCATATCCAGCTGACTTCTTTCTATGGTGGCGACAACAGATAGTTTCCATAGACAACTACCCCTATGTAGGGATAGACTTTTGGGGGGATCCAGACATACCATTTCCACCAGGATCGGCATATGGAGACATAGGTAACGAATCTTGACCCTCACTCTTTTTTAAATTTTTTGAGTTATTTAATTTTTTTTGTGTTTTCTTGATTATGTGGAATCAAAAGACATGTTTTTGCGTGACAATACATAGTGACATCTACCATTTGTGTGCATATGTGGGACCACGACGACCAGAGGGCTTCCCACGTCATAGATGGAGGGGAAGAGGAGATGACATCATGGGTCTGGATGCAGAGCGAATGCTCCAGAGCATTCATACAAACTTTGTGAGACTGACTCATAGAGTTCCCATGGCGCAAGTCGAGGACTTTTCTGAGGCCATGCAGCGACAGGTGGTGGGTGTACCACACGCATGTGTGCATTTATTTCGGTGGCTAGCTAGAGCCATAGTGACATTCCATGATCACAACCCTCCTCCTCCATGGGATTAGACACCTGGGAGTGTATATGTTTTGTACTACCGTGTATTATATGATGGTGGCTTTAAAAGCTCCAATTTTGTATCATAACACTATGTATTACCACATTTTTGATGTATATATAAAAAAGTTTTATGGTGATCAATTTATTTATTTACATGTGTAAAAAATGTTTATGATTAATTTATTATGAATGAAACAAATTCCAATCTAACACGTAGTTAGCATATGAGTCAACAACTTGATTATTATTTCTTGGAATGTGTATATATGTTATATTGTCAAATTGTCGTTCTAACAATCTCCAACGTAAGTACCTTCTCAATAATGTCAAATATCTAACATGGTACAAACCATTGAGCTATGACACTACTGACTCCGAATCAAGACGTAACTCAAGAGATAGAACTCCATGTAGAATGAAATCCCGTAAAAGCTCAATAGCGGCACTATATTCAGCAACATTGTTGGAAGACGGCCGTAGACATACACCTCCTGAAGACAATACCTGACCCATAGGAGTATAAATCACCCAAGCAGCAGAGGCTGAGTGTTGAGTGTGACAGCTTGCACAATCCGCGAATCCTATGTAGGTGGAAGATTCCATTGACATCTGCCAAAAGAAATGGAAACTAATCACAAACCCGATCACAATAAAAAAAACCTAACTATGCAAAAGCTATACAATAATATACAACAAGCAGCCTTGGCTAAAGATCATGCATAGTATTTTTTGAGATAGATCCCATTTCTAGGCTCCGCCAAAGATGTCCCTTCGAAATCCACTAACTAATAGGCACCCTTCTCTAAGACACGCTTGACCACGTAAGGACCATGCCACATAGGATTAAATTTCCCTACCCCCAAGGGTTATTTTGATTGATCCCACAAAAGGACCAATTCTCCTTCACTAAACACTCTTGGACGGACAGACTTATCGTATTGGACCTTAACGCGATGTTTATTAACCTCTAGAGACACCAAGGCATCCTGACGCTGCTCATCAAGTTGCTCAAGGTGAACCAAATGCTCCTCCAAAGGTGAAGTTTCCGGTAAGAGTTCCATAGCTAGCTTCAACGAAGGAATCTCGCATTCAACCGAAAATATCAACTCCACTCCATGTACAAGCTGATATGCAGAAAAACCAGTGGTGGTCTTAACCGCGGTTCGATATGCCCACAAAGAAGGGTATAACATAATGTGCCAATTCATCTTGCTTTGTGCGATGGTTCATTGGAGAATGGATTTGAGTGATTTATTCACTGCCTCTACCTGTCCATTCACCTGAGGGTAGTAAGAAGAGGAGTGCTCTTTCTTATACCCTAACTTGGATGCCAACTCTTCCATCATACGGTTTTGAAAGTGCGAGCCATGGTCAGTGAAAAGCTCTTTCAGAATGCCGAACCGAGTAATAATTTGGTTGAATACAAAGTGAGCGGCTATCTCACCATTGGATTTTACTGTAGGCATAGCCTCAGCCCATTTCGTGAAGTAATCAATAGCCACTATAATGTGATGGTGCCCCCCAGGTGAGGCTGGGTTGCAATCCATAAAATAGATCCCCAATTTAGTGAAGGGACTGGTAGTGATAATGGGATGTAACGGGGCAGGTTTCGAGTGCATATTATGTGGGAACACCTGGAAAGGGTGGAACCTCCTAACTGCATCAACACAATCCTTAAATATCGATGGCCAGAAATAACCCGCTCTCAAAATATTTTGAGCTGTACAAAGCCCAGATAAATGACCACCACATGCCCCTCTGTGGAAATAATTCAGCACAAACTCAGCCTCCTCATGAGTTAAACAATGTCATAAAATGGAATCTACCCCACAGCGGTACAAAGTATTGTCCACTATAAGGTAGTTCTTAGAGACGTGACATAATCGTCGTCGTTCATCTCGCAAGAGGTGAGTAGGGGTCCTCTGTGTTTGTATATATACTATGATATCCCCATACCATGGGTCTAATGTTGAGATTAAGAAGATGTGTTCATCAACAAACGTATCTTCAAAAACCAACTCCTCGGCCTCGCTCAGAAAATCCGATATAAGATCTGCAAAGATTAAAGATTTCTTCGATTTTTCCAAAACAAACTCGAGATCAAACTCTTGCAGAATGAAAATCCATTTATTATATTTTCCCCCAATCATCCTACATGTGAGGATGAACTGAAACAAATTGACATGAGCCACAACCAAGGTCTGGCGAAGGAGAATATAATGTCTCAAACTCTGAACCGCATGTACGGTAGCTAAAGCAAGCTTCTCGACATGAGAATAACGAATCTCTGCATCAATGAGGTTTCAGCTTAGATAATATATGACATGCTCTTGGAGCTCCTCATCCTCTTGAACCAAAACCATACCAATCGTCTCTAAAGACGCAGCCACATATAATAGAAAATCACGGCTATAATCCAGAGGACTAATCACCGTGGCCGATGCTAGGGCTTGCTTGAGTGCTTTGAAGGACTCCTGGGCTCGCTCATCCCATTCAAAGGGAGTATCCTTATTCAAGAGATGCATGAAGCCTCTAGTCAAATTGGAAAAATTGACAAAAAATCTTCATAAGAAGTTTCCCATGCCTTGCAAACACTGAAGATGATGAATATTCTTCGGGCGAGACAACTGAAGTATTGCCTCAACCTTCAAAGGGTCGACTCTTATACCCTCTTTCAAAACAATGAATCCTAACAAATGACCTGACTTCAAGAAAAATATGCACTTATGAGGGTTAAATCTAACTGAATAGTGCCAGCATCTTTTGAATACCAGTCTCAAGTGATAGGGATGACGCATCCTCATACGAGAATAAGCAGCGAGGTCATCCAAAAATACTTCAATAATGGACTCTAGATCGTGGAAGATCAAGGTCATCGCCCGCTGAAACATAGCTCCGGCATTTTTAAGGCCGAAAGGCATTTTCCGATATGCAAATGTTCCCCAAGGACAAATAAATGCGGTCTTGTGTTGGTCCTCAGGTTTAATTTGGATCTGATTATACCCGAAAAAGTCGTCCATGAAGGAGAACACCTCGCTACCCACACACTCATCCAAAATCTGATCAATAAATGCTGTGGGGAAGTTATCCTTAGGACAGGAACGATTTAAATCGCAAAAATCAGTGTATATGAGGATCGCTCCCTGCTTTTTATCCACTGGAATGGGGTTTGAAACCCACTCCGTCAAGGGAACGGGATAGATGAAACCGTATTTCAACAACTTCTCTATCTCTACCTTAATGGCAGGTGCTTTCCTAGGATTCATAGCGCGTAAACATTGTCGAACAGGATTAGCGTTGGGGTAAGTATTAATCTCATGTTTGACAATCTGAGGGTCGATACCTGGCATCTCGTCATAAGACCAAGCAAAAATATCATGGAATTCCTTGAATAGCTCGGTATACTCCAGAATCTCAGCATGGGAACATTTCGCCCCAATATAGACATTCTCTATGGTGCCAGGATTGCGAGAAATGTTGATAGGAATCATTGCCGATATGTTCACCATATTTCCATCAGCCATCGGACCAGGAGAGCTTAATGGAACCATAGGTCTACCAAGTTTTTGACTAAGAATCTTCCTATAATCCTCATGCTCCAAATGGTCAAGTGCTGGAAGGAAGTATGATCTACGATGAAGTTCCTCCCATGGTGGCTCAACTCCCGACATAGCCTCGATAATCGCTTCATCTGAAGGGAAAACCGTATCAAGGTAGTCATGGGCATGAGAAGACTGTACTACCCATGCCGACAGCACATAGGGGTCTTCCTCCTCCATCCGCGAAGAGGAAGAACAAGGCTCTGCAATAGTATTGAGATTAGCTTGATAAGCTATCATAGCTGCAGGAAACGGAACGCTCGTCTCGACGGGCTCACTCGATGTACTCGGTGTAGGAAGAATCCAAGGATCTTCCATATGGGTTGTGCGAAAAGATACCAAGGTCGTAGAATTCGAAGCCTCATCGGTACAAGATACTATCATGAGGATCAGTGCTGGAAAACTAAAGCTTCCCATGAGGGATGGATACATGCCTACACCCACACTCCCAGTTGCCGGCTGAGAGTGCTCAACGATCGGGATCATAGCTCTCGAAGATGCGGTAACAGACGGATTCTTGAATGCCATTTGATCAATCGTTACGATCTTCCTATTATGTGGAAAGAATACGAAGCGGAACAAGGAAGAAGAAATGGCTGGCATACTATACATCCAGTTCCTACCCAGCAAGAGATTGTAGTCAAGGGGCACATCAACCACCTCAACCTCTATCGCAACGGTCTTCCCCCCCAAATGGACTTTAAGGGAAGGAAGGATACCGTGCAGCCTAAAAGATCTCCCATCAAATGCAGTTAACATAGTCGTTGATTTAGATAGCTCAGGAGAACCCAGACCCTTCCAACAGGACAAAGACATCACAGAAGCCGCAGCGGCCTCGTCAATCACAGTACGCTTGACGATCATATTAAGACATTCTACGTGCACCAAAAGAGACACATAGTAGGGCAAGCGAGGCTGCAGTCCTGCAGTTTCAAATTTGATCACCAAGGAAGAATCATCTCCATTCACACCAAGGGCAGAAAGAAACACCTTCCTTTGTGAAGGACAACTCTGAAGCACTTCCAATGCATACATTGCACAAGGAGTGTGGCCCAAATCCTCGACAACTTAATAATTCTGGGTGTCTCAGGCATTTGGATTATGCCCCAAATGCTTAAGGACTCCCTTAGGAATGTGAGGTGTAGCCTCAGGCTTATCCGCAGGTTTCTCAATGCACAAAGGAGACCCTGGTGGATCAGGTTCTTTGCCTGGGCTGGGTTGTGACGAACTATAATCTTTCACACGAGTCACAACCTTGGAATCTCGGACCATGTTAATGCACCCACAAGCACTAGTCTCTGGTGGATCATTCTCACTAGACTGGTCATGGGACTTCGAGTTCATATTCTAGTTATGCGGTAAAGGGTTTGTTAGCAAAGCTGGGACTTGTGCTAAGAATCTTGAAGTTTCTTCAATCCGAGGGCACAAGTAAGTGAGGTGATCGTCCTTACATAACTTGCAAGGGAACTTAACCTTACGTTTAGCGTGCTTGTGCCCCCCAGCATTTCTACCATTCTTGTCATTATTGTTGGCGTTTTCATTCTTATTCCCACCCTTTTGATTATTATTTTTACCCTTTTTTCTATTCCGTCCAGGCTGCTGGTTACCCTTCTGGTCCGAAGATTGCACAGAAAGTACATTCACCATTTGGGTAGGTTGAGATGAAGCCGTAGCTTGTCCTGAAGCAAATTGGTTGATTGACAACTGACCAACTTGTTTTGCAACTGAATTTGCAGGTTTCACACTTGCATAACCCACAATGCCATCGGCATGTGGTCCAAGTTTGATTTTGGGATCGAAACTGGAACAAGGAGCGTTGGGAATAATCTCATACAACAAACCGGACTGAGGATAGATCAAGTCCAGTTCCTACGCCCTAAAAATCGCTTGTTCCTCATTCTGCACTACGGATGTGGAAACATCCTTCATTATATATGGAAATAACGATTTGAGGAACCACTCGAGAAGGAACTCCGGCGGTATAAAGGCTTTAATTAATCTCTTCCGTCTACGCCACTCTTGAATATGATCAGAAATATGGGTGGCTTTATCTTGCCAAAATGTCGACAAGAGTTCAGTACCAACATCATAGCGCACTAGTAGCTGGAAGTGATTAATAAAATTCATTGCAAGGTTGTCGAACATCGTGAAAGCACCCCTAGGTAACTCTATATACCATTTCATGGCCGGCCCTGTGAGGGTGCATTGAAATAGTCTCAAATGGACTGAGTCTTGATGTAATGAATTCGAAGAGCACCATAGGTGAAACGTAGTAACGTGTTCGCTCGGATCCTCTCCCGGTTTTCTTTCGAACTTAGGTATGTCCGAAGGAAGCTTGGTAGGGACAGCTGGCCAAGCCGGGTCATGAGCCACAGGATCATTCGTAAGTCTCGATAAGTCAAGAAGATTAAGCATCGCGAGGAAAGGGATCCTAGGATGATGAGGTCTATGGACCGCTCCCTAGTTCATATAGGGTTTATTTCCACCATGGCCTTGGCCATAGTGTCCTCTTCCTGTCTGACCCGTATAGGGTGGCATGGAAGTATCATAGTACGGTGGACCTTGACTAGTAGGAGCTACAAATCCATAATTAGGAGAGTAAGCAGGTTGTTGATACCCATCTCCATAAGGTGAAGAACCTTTTCCATGTTGTGTCCCATAATAAGGTCCATATGTCATCGCTTGTGATGCCCCATGAGACACCCTGTAGGTAGGAAGATACGCTCCGGAAGTAGGGATATACATACTAGAAGTAGGGATATATGCCATGGAAGTAGTAATCTGACCTCTAGAAGCATGAACATAACCTCCTGAAGCAATGGGTGGTATGTGAACTTGAGACACAACCGGTCTAGTAACCGCAGTATGAACTTGACTTGTATCCATGTGCCGACTCGAAGGACCACGTGAATAAGGTGGAGGATGTACATTTGAAGAACTAGGGACTGAGGACGAAGGGATCTGAATAATAAGATATGTCCTAGTTAAACCACTGTCCTAAGTTTTATTGACTTAATTGACATCATAATAGCACTGTATGACATCAGCATGAGCACACTCACACCTGCATTTAGTCAAGGAGGCTAACTTAGCCTTCTCCTACATTCAGGGAGGCTAACTGGAGCACTTTGAGGGTGATCTGAGTGTCATAAATGCACTTTTTTGATGATTGAATGTTACAATCAGTTAAACAGGGTAGTGAAGGCACCTCCCTTCATTAAATTTATTGTTTATTGTATATTTAATGAACTAGAGTCAACAGGGGTGCCTCTAACCACTTCTGATGGTCAGTTACACTTCAGTTAACCTCATTGGGGTTCATTGGATTCATTGATGCAATACCACTTGTTGGTTGGCTTGTAGTGACATGTGTCTAAGCTACTTTCAGTTAGACTTAGTCATTTATTGTACTCCCACTTCAGTTAGGGATTAGTTGAGTCAATTAGGGTTTTGATCAGTGGTTAACTTGAGTCTTTACTGTGGCTGAGATTCAGTTAAGCTAGACTCACTCATTCAATTCAAATGACCTCCTTGGGAATTATAATTGTCTTGGAATTCATGCATTTGGAATGATCATTATACTGTATCATCATTCTTTCATTTGATTATACAGAGCTGCTACTTCCATTGCAGCACCACTTTGCCAATTTTATGCATATTTGTCTGAATTCTTTGTGAGACTATGTTTTCAGTTCCTAGACCACTATGACAAATGAATATGGTATCATAACTCATGGTGGGATGAAGCTCATATCTCTCAAAAACAAGGTTTTTGACAGATCTTGCATGAAAAATTGAGCAAAAGCTCAAAAATTCTAGCATTGCACTAGAATCCAAGGCTTACCACTTAATACCCCAAGTAAGGAAATTGTTGGTCAAGCTTGATTGATCAACTATGCTAGGTGTGATGAAATCCTAAAAGGTGCAGGCTATCCGACCTTACGATTCCCCCTTTGTTGTGATTTTCAGGTTTTTAATAGGTGAAATCATTCGCTCCAGCAGTTTCAGATGGCTTCTTCCGTAGAAGTCTTGACTCCATTCAATTTCCACTCATGGAAAGGATACATGGAGATCCAACTATGTTCCAGAGGACTCTATAGGGTCACTATGGACACTGAAGAAGAGCCTTCTTTTGTGACAGACAAAGCTATATTCTTGAGCAAGAAAGACGAAGCATTCAGATTCTTGTGCCTCTCTGTTTCCTGGGATCTTCTTTTCCATCACTCAGGATTGAATAATCCAAAGGAAATCTGGGACAAATTGGAAACCCTGTATGGAAAGTAGGATGATTTGAGAGTATACCAGCTTGAGACTGAGTTGATGTCTCTCCAGCCTTCCAATTTCGAGACCTTGAATGACTTTTTCACAAAGTTCAAGTACATTGTCTTACTATTGAAGCAATGTAAAGTGGAGAAGGAGGATGATCAGGTCATCCTCTCCATACTCTCCAAACTTGGAGCTGATTATTCATTTTTTGTCTCTACATTTGGTGTGGGGAAGCTCACAACCCCTGGATGGAAGATGCCTTCACTCAATGCCTTCATTGAGTCCCTAACAAGTGAATATGATAAGCTTATCTAGATGGGGATCATCAGATCCTCCCATGATCAAGCCCTCCATGTCTTGGGGCCCAAAGATATGAAGGGTAAAGGAAAGCAGCAGAAGAACATAAAAACTAAATTCGAAGCTCCTAAGCCTAAAGTTGAAAACCATTAGCATGAGGAAGAACAAAGGAAAAGGGAATCATGGAAAGGAAAAAGTCAAGTGTCCATATTGCAGGAAGGGCTTCCACCCTCAACATGCTTGCATGAAGAAGAAAATTGATGAAGCTACCTCTCTCCTTGAGAGAAATCACATCAATATTTTGGAAAGATTTCGGAGGAGATATTAGCAAGATCGGGAACCACAGCATGAAAGAGGTCATGCCCTCATGGCAAGCACTTCGAAGTCGAAATCACTCTTGATAGATTTTTCAGCTTCGAACCACATGATGGATAAAAGATACTCCTTCTCATATTTGGAGACCAGAAAATCAATTCCCATCCACATGGGAGATGACTCCACCATCATTTCAGAAGGACAAGGTAGTGTTGATCTTGAGAATGGCTATTTTCCAAATGTTTTATATGTATAGTCTCTGGCATCAAACCTCCTGAGTGTTTATCAAATGACACATATGGGAGTGCCCAAGAGAGTATCCTTCATCCTGAATGATGTAGAGATCACAAGACTTGCATCTGGAAAACTTTTTGCAAAAGGCCTTGCAAACCATCATGCAAAATCCTATGAGTTTTCCCATTTGTGGTGGATGCAAAGCCCACTGCACTACTGACTCATGGAAATGAAGTTAGTAGATTGTGGCATGAGAGGTTTGGCCATATCAACTTCAAATACTTGTATCAATTACAAAAAAATTCCATGGTTGAAGGCCTCCCAGTCATCAAGGAAACCACTGGAATTTGCAAGGGTTGTGTTGTTGGAAAGCACTCTGAGCACAAGTTCGATCGGGGGAAGGCAATTCGAGCTACATGCATCTTGGGACTGATACATTCTGATATCAATGGTCCCATCCCTATCACATCAATGAATGGAAAAAGGTATCTTCTAACTTTTATTGATGATTTTTCCAGGTACACATGGGTATTCTTTATCAAAAAAAAGTCTGAAGTCTGTGGAAAATTCACTGAACTGAAGGCCTTGATCGAGAATGCATCTAGCCAAAAGATCAAGATATTGAGATATGATAATGGTAGGGATTATTTCAGTAATTATTTTCTACACATATTCTCCCAAAGTGGTATTCAGGTCCAGCATTCAATTCCCTACACTCCCCAGTAGAACGGTGTAGTGGAAAGGAAGAATCAGTCTCTCAAGGAGATGACCACCTGTATGTTGGAATCAAAGAAGTTGGCTGAAAATTTGTGGGATGGATCCATGAATTTTGCAGCATAAATTCAGAACAGAGTACCAAACTCATCCATGAAATGGAATACCCCTTTCGAAGCATACTTTGGACACAATTCGGATGTGTCAAATCTGCGGGTGTTTGGGTCCACTGCATGGGCCCGAATTCCACTTGATAAAAGGAGGGATTTGCAACTGCAAAGCATAGAATGTTTGTTTATTGGGTATCCTAATAAATAAAAAGGTTTCAAGATTTTGGATATCAAAACAAAACATATCATCATCAAAAAGAGTGTCAAGTTTGATGAGCCTCTTCAGGAGGTGGAACTAGTGAAGGAGAAAACAGCCGAGTTTCCTTCCTATTCTACTGAATATTTGGATGATGAAATTGGGGTTGATGACCCTAATTTGGATCCTATGATTTTTTATATAAGTGTACAAAAAAAATCATATGCTGAATCAGAACCTGAAGTACAAAATCATATCCCAACTTGGGCCCGACAGACACTCTCCTCCGCAGGAGATAACATTGGAAATCCAGATGATCGAAGGAGAACCCGGTCTGATTTCCAAAGAGCAGGTATTGCGCTCTCTTGTCCTGATAATTTTCTGTAAAAATATTGTTATTTGATGATAATTTTAGACGCAAATTCCAACTACCATGCTCGGAAGTATCTGAGATGGCAATTTTCCATGGATGAAGAGATGAATTCTCTTCAGAAAAACACTACTTGGGAGCTAGTTTCTCTTCCTCTGGGAAGGAAATTGGTTCAATGCAAGTGGGTGTTTCAGAATAAGGTTGATGAATATTGAAGCACCTGAAAATATAAGGCAAATTTTGTTGGAAAAAGGTTTCTCCCAGTTCAAAGGTGTGGACTACCATGATACTTTTGCACCGGTTGCAAAAATGGACTCCATCCTCCTAGTTTTGGCAATTTCAGCATCTAAGCACTGGGAAGTGCATCATATGGATATTAAGTCAGAATTTTTGCATGGAGATATACATGAAGCATCCTAAGGGCTACATCTCTGATACATCTTTGGTTTACAAGCTAAAGAAGTCACTATACGGGTTAAAACAGCCCCCAAGAGAGTCGTATTCCAAGATGAATGTCTTCCTTCTCTCGCAAAACTTCCAAAGTTGTAGATCAGATCCAAATGTGTATATACAATAGTCTTATGGTAATTTTTTTATTATTTTTTTATATGTTGATGACTTACTAATCATAGGTATCATATTTGCTTCTATTTTAGTCATCAAAACTGCTCTCCACAATGCATTTGAAATGAGCGATTTGGAGCTCTTAAAACAATTTTTGGGGCTCATAATTGAGCAAAATTATGATGAGATAATGGTCACTCAGTACAAATACATATAAAAAATGTTATTAAATTTTAAAATGGCTGAATTTAGGCCTGCACCACTCCCTTTCCTTTCAGGGATCACCCTTGAAGAAGGAAAAAGCACACCTCCCATGGACTGCAATATTTATCAACAGCTGATTTGTAGCTTGTTGTACTTGAATCATTCTCGTACTGTTATATATTATTCCATGAATGATGTATCAATATACATGTATCATCCCCATGATCTTCATTGAAAGGAAGCCAAGAGGATCCTCCATTACATTTAGGGAACCAGGACCTACAACATTCACTATGCTACACACTCCGAGCTAGAGCTGGTTGGATACACAGATTCCAATTGGGTGGGTGATTCTATTGATCAAAAGTAAACTTTTGGATATTTCTTCATGTTTGGTGGTGGCCCCATTTTCTTGTCTAGCAAAAATTAGGCTTCCATAGCATTGTCTTCAGCAGAGGACAAGTATCGAGGAGCAGTGAATGCTTGCATCCAAGCTGTTTGGTTGCAAGGCATTCTTTCAAAGTTTGATCTTGGTAGTAATTTATCCACTATAATATTTTGTGACAATAAAAGTGCTATTAATATATCCATATATCTAGTTACCAGGTAGAGGACCAAGCATGTAGAGATACACATGCACTATATCAGGGAGCTAGTGCGTGAGAGGACCATCATTCTACAATATTGCTCGACTGATGAGCAGATTGTAGACATATTCACCAAGATATTTTCATAAAATAAGTTTACTTACCTCCGTTAATTGTTGGGGCTAAGTTCATCATGGTGATCCAACTACTTTCAATGTTCAACTTTGAGGGGGGATTTTTCCCACTAGGTTTTCCCTCTTTTCCTCACTTAGTTTGTTTTGAGCATTGTTTAAGTTTTAGTATTGTATAGGGTGACCTATGGCCTTTGTTTCCAGATACCTAGCATTATTATGCACTTTATTTGTTCTACTCCTCCTTATGTATAGCTTAAGGGGGGATGTTGGAGACATTTACCACCATACACATTCATTTTGTTCAATTTGGCTTAGTTAAACCACTATCCTAAGTTTTATTGACATAATTGACATCACAGGAGCATTGTATTACATCAGCATGAGCACACCCATGCCTACCTTCAGTCAAGGAGGCTAACTTAGCCTTCTCCTACATTCGGGGAGGCTAACTGGAGCACTTCGAGGGTGATCTGAGTGTCATAAATGAAATTTATTGATAAATAATGTTTAAAAGCAGTTAAACAGGGTAGTGAAGGTTCCTCCCTTCATTAAATTGATTATTTAATGATTATCTAATGAACTAGAGTCAACAGGGGCGCCTTCAACCACTTCTGATGGTTAGTTACACTTCAGTTAACCTCATCGGGGTTCATTGGAGTCATTGACATGCTACCACTTGTTGGTTGGCTTGAAGTGACATGTATCTGAGCTAATTTTAGTTAGACTCAGTCATTTATTGCACTTTGACTTCAGCTAGGGCTCAGTTGAGTCAATTAGGTTTTTGATCAGTGGTTGACTTGAGTCTTTACTATGGCTTACATTAAGTTAAGCTAGAATCACTCATTCAATTCGAATGACCTACTTGGGAATTCAAATTGTCTTGGAATTCATGCATCTGGCATGGTCATTGTATTGTATCAACATTCTTTCATTTGATTATACAGAGCTGCTACTTCCATTGCAGCACCATTTTTCCAATTTTATGCATATTTGTCTGAATTCTTTGTGAGACAGTGTTTTCAGTTCCTAGACAAATGTGACAATTTAATATCCTCCATAATGAATCCAAATATATATACCAATATATAGGCTGAGATACTAATATCCAATATGAACTCTATCCATGAGAGACATGTGCCATCACAAGAGAAACCCAAAAGAATGAACCATAAATTTATGTAGATCACAAGATGAAGAAACAATAGACAAACCAAAAGAAACTATAGATCATGTCATCACATGTCCCTCCTAACAAGATTTCCAATGAACTAATAATTTTGTAATTCCAATTTTATATGAGAAAGTTATGTCAATTTTACTGAAGATGCCCAAAACTTTCTTTGTAAAAAAAACTACACCTCTACTAGTGTGAAAACAAACCTCAGACCAATATCCACGAATTCACTTATACACATCCATCATTGAATATTTTTGGATGTGTTTATATACACATTAAAGGGGACATGTCTCATGCTGGTCGACTTGTCTTCAAAGGTAAGAATTTTTATTATTATTATTTTTTTTACTTTAAACTTCTTACCACCTCAATGGTCAACCTTATGTATTTTTATTATTTTCTTACCACCTCAATTTTCAACCTTATGTATTTTTATTATTTTTATTACTACATCAATGGTCAACCTTATGTATTTTTTTTTCTTATAAAACATCCTTCAAAGTCAACCACATCATTTAAAATTCATGGGACTATGTCCTCCACATCTTCATAGGGTTGCATCAAGCCACTATGGATTTTAATGGAATTCCATGTGCAAGGTTCCATCATGGGGTTCAATATTGTCACTAAATGGACCATCATCAAGACAATATGTGTGTGGGTGCCTTAACCACATCAAGTGCAAGTAATGGGCATCAAGGTCTTCACAAGGTTCGATGACTTCATTAAGTGTCCAAAGACCACATCATCATGGCATATAACCATGTCAAGTGCAAGTAGTGGGATCCATGGCATTTGCAAGGGTATTAGGTTCTTCATCAGGGTTTCCATGGTATTATTCATCATATCATGGGTTCCATAGCCTATCAAGGACCATACAAGGTCATCATCATGATATAAGAGCTCCATGACGCCAATAAGGGTTGCAACGTCATCAAACCACTAAGTGTTGGTCCAAGGAATTCATAAGGGATTCTTCAACAAGAAAGAGGATTCAAAGGATTATTCAACCACCTAAACCATAGTAGGAGATCCTCAAGGGGAAATAAACATCATGATATCATATGTGGGGTAGATATGTTTTCTCATGGGGTACTATGATACCATCAGAGAATGAATGACCACAAAATGGGTCATTAATGCTTCTCCAACTCATCTAGGGGTTATCCACCATCAATCAAGGTCTCATGACCATCTCCAGGGTCTTCAACACCATCAACGGGGTATTCAACACCTTCAAGATCCATCCTTGTGAGTACAATGACCTTGTCAACTCGGTACAAGGTACTTCAAGGAACAAACCCACTCTGTAAGGGGTCGAAGGCTCAAACTCACTTTTTAAGGGTTTAAAGGAACTCCAAGTGGGACTTGGTGGCCTTAATGACAATATATGGGGCCACTGCAAGTCTATGTTGGCATCAATGACAATTTCATCAACAATCTCCCCCTTTGTCATTTATGACAACAACTCATGCTCCCCTTATGAGCATGATCCCATTTTGTATTCATTTATCCCTTTGTCTACATCTATCCAACTTTAGAATCAATGGAAAAGGATGACTGCATATATGTATCTGAAATCACTGATCACTGCTCCCCCTGTCAATATGCACGATACTAGGACCTATATATATGCCTAGAGTAGTCATCATTTATTCCTTTGAGTTCATCCTCCAACCTCATGAACTCAAGGTGTGCTGAGGTCTTTAAGAGGCATTACACTTGGCTTTCCATATGGAAACCATCTTCCATGCTCTGATCAACCTATCATATCTGCAACCACTCGGTATTCTTCATATATACTTACTTCTTGGCATTTTTCCTTTCAGTATTTGGTCCTTCATATGTACTAGATTTCCCTGATCAGATGTATGAGATCCTCCTCATGGGTTATTTCCATGTACTCCAACAATATTGAACTTTGTGCCCAAAGCTACTGCAACTATAACACATCATCGTACGACAATATGCAACAATGGGAACAACATGGTTGCATGTATAGCATCTGACTGAGATGCTGGAACTTCCAACACTTCTTTGATCAACTTGATGTCTCCATACCTAAAAATATCCCTGACTATAGGCCTTTTTCTTTTGATCTTCAAATCTTCCTCAATTGGTCTTCTTCCAAGGTTCATTGGTTCTTCTTGCTGATGTATACGAAGGACTCTTCCTTGGTTGACTTCTTTGACTTACACATTCTTTGGATTTGTGACCAATCCCACTACATGTGCAGAATTTCAATGTGTGACATGTGGTAGGAACATGTCCAACATGATTACATGTCTGCTATCTGACAGAGTCATTGGGATTTCCACCATTTCTTCTTCTGTAGAGTCTACACTCCACAACTTTATGACCAAAGTTAGAATGGAAATAACAATAACCATTAATACCACTTTCATACTTGGGTCTTGGAGTTGTTTCTTTTCTAAGCTTGCTTTGAGGAATAAACCTAAATCTTTGATGCTTCCTTGAACTTCCAAAGCCCTTCTTGTCATGTGCAGGTGTATGGGGAGAAGCTTTGGACATTGATGTACCTTCTTCTGGATTCTTTAGAGACCAAGTGTCATCTTCGTATTTTTCTTATTCCTTCTTTTAACCAAGACCAATTTTGTCAAGTGGAGATCTTTGGAAATCCAAGATTTTATCTAGGACAGCTGAATTATCCTTATACTTGACAAAAGATTCATTCTTATCACCTTTCTTCCTGAGACCAACTACCTCCATTTCCAGCCTTTGGATTGTCTCCTCCTTTTCTTCTAGTTGAATATTCAATATTTATTTTATCATATTGGCTTCCTCCATCAGAGTCATCAGATCATTATTGACCTCTCTAGTTTATTCAAGCTCTTCAGCGGGATCTTCTGGTTCTTCCTTTCCATTGATCAATTCAGTTTTCAGTTGTTCAATTTCACCATCCTCGTTTTTAATCTGATCCTACAACTCTTTGTCCTTGTTTTTGATCTTCACAAGAAACACTTTCAT
This sequence comes from Pseudotsuga menziesii, assembly GCA_001517045.1. Classification (NCBI taxonomy): domain Eukaryota; kingdom Viridiplantae; phylum Streptophyta; class Pinopsida; order Pinales; family Pinaceae; genus Pseudotsuga; species Pseudotsuga menziesii. The sequence goes on along the minus strand of LPNX011123748.1, from coordinate 240,764 downwards.
TGTCATGGTCTTATCCTGATATTCATTCAAAGAGTCTGAAATTTTCTTTCTGAACTTCGTGAAGTCACTCTGGTTCATATTTATTGTGTTCAAGAAATAATTCGCTCTGAGAACAATATTCAGTAATGTGAGATGTATCTCATGTGCAATATTTGATAGCTCTTCATCATCATCTGCAATAACTTTCTCGATTTTATCACATAAGATATCATTACAATCACAAGAGTTCATACCTTTACTGGATCCATGTTGTTATTTCTCTTCTTCTTGATTAATCTCTTTTGGTGGATTTTCTTCTGATTCTTGATCTGTCTTTTTAGGTTCTGGTCTTTCCTTTTGATACTTTCTTTCCAACTTGAACCATAATTATTTGGCTGAAATGCAATCCCCTACACTTTATTTCACCGAATTGGGAAGTCCATCCATGAGGAACTTCAAGGATGTAGTATTGTCCTTCTTTGCTTTCTTATGTGCGGATGATTTTCCCTTCTTGTTTGATAGAGTGGATGGATTGATCACAATCTCCCAAATACAAAATTTCTCTAGATAAGCATTCATTTTGCTCCTCCAACTGAAATAATGTGTCATATCAAGTATAGAAAAGTCATTGTTTGATGACTTATTTTTCTTCCATTCTATCTCCATGGATCTCCTTCAAGCTTACTAGGATTTTGATGAAGGCCTTCTCTGATACCAATTGTTGGACACAATGACCAAAATAAGAGGGGGGTGAATCAGTGTGTGATCAATTTTAAACTTTTTAGCTTATTTTAGTCAATCATATCATATCAATCATTATGTAATAAATTGCATAATCAAATTCATCATGAGTCATAAGCACAACATCACATCAAAAGGGACACATGAATATATTGAATTTTGATCTTTATTTATTGTACATGGAAGACAACAATATTCTAAATTACAATCAACACCAACTGATGAAAATAGAACCAGCTCTAATAATAGGACCCAACCTGGTTTTCTTAGCTCGAACTAAGAATGGTTTGAGTCCAATACTCAACTGTAAGATTCTTCTTGCAACAATCATATGTCTTTGTTGCACAACCAACCTCTACTCTGCACATAAATCATTTCTCACCACTTTGTTGGTCAAACCTACTCATCAATATTTGGTTAATTTGCTCATAACTATTGCTCAACATTGTTGCTCATCAGAGTTGTTCATCACTTCTGCTCATCATTGTTGCTCATCAATCTCTAGTCAATCTTCTCATCACTGTTTCTCATCACACCTGCTCATCAATGCTTCTCATCAATATCTAGTCATTATGCTCATCGCTGCTACTCAACACTATTGCTCATCAATATTTGGTCAATCTTGTCATGTACACATCATTGTACACCTCATCATACACACTTACTAAAAAAGTAATTCTGCTCTACTTTCACTAAACATAAGGCATGCATCATCATGAATCATCATCATAGGTATGCATTAGTGTCATAGGGTATGAATCCTCATCATCAAATATACATCATCATCATCTTAGTGTGCATCATTTATGCATCATCAACATCAATTATACATCATAGTGCATAGGTACAACATGAGTGGGCCTAATGGTTAAAAGCATTTGTTTCCTCTTAGAAGGTCACAGGTTCAAATCCAGAGGGGAGTAGTGTATGTACACCTCTGTAGACTTTAGCAGTTAAATTGTTGTGCAGAGGGGGGTCCCTTGTCCCACAAACAAGGGGGTCTCATACACCAATTTGGTGTCTCACTTGGAAACGACCTTAAAAATACATTATTATTATTATTATTATTATTATTATTATTAGGAGAGCATCATCACACTATGGTATGCATGGACATCATATTGTATAGGAGTGCATCAACTTCATAGAGCCTACATCATTATCCATGCATTATCATCATAAAGTGTATAATATCAGAGCATAAAGGTATGCAACATCATCATCATATCCTCCATAATGACTCGAAAATATATATACCAATATAGAGGTTCACATACTAAGATCAAAGATGAACTCTATCTGTGAGAGACATGTGTCATGACAACAAAAACCCAAAAGAATGAACCATAACTTTATGGAGATCACAATATGAAGAAATAATAGGCAAAATAAATAAATAAAATTTATATCATTTCATTGCATAGCCCTCGTAATAACCATTCCTATGAGCCAAGAATTTTGTAATTCTGATTATGTATGAGAAAGTTATGTCAATTTTACTAAAGATTCCCAAAACTTTCTTTGTAAAAATGAACTGGTCCTTTGTTACTGTGAAAACAAATCTCTGACCAATATCCACTAATTCACTTCTACACATCCATCATTGACTATTTTTGTATGTGTTTATATACATATTAAATTAGACATGTCTCATGCTAGCCGACTTGTCTTCAAAGGTAAGAATTTTTATTAATTTGATTTCCTTTTTACTTTAAACTTATTACCACCTCAATGGTCAACATTATGTAATTTTACTATTTTTCTTACCACCTCAATGGTCAAAATTTGTATTTTTATTATTTTTCTTACCACCTGAATTTTCAACCTTATGTATTTTAATTGTTTTTCTTTTAAAACATCCCTCAAAGTCAACCACATCATTTTAAATTCATGGGACTATGACCTCCCTATCTTCATAGGGTTGCATCAAGCCACTAGGGATTTTAATGGCATGCCATGTGAAAGGTACCATCATGGGATTTGATCTTGTCACTAAATGGACCATCATCAAGAGAATATGTGTGTGGGTGTCTTAACCACATCGAGTGCAAGTGATGGAAATCAAGGTCTTCACAACGTTCGATGACTTCATTAAGTCACCAAAGACCACATTCTCATGCCATCTAACCATGTCAAGTTCAAGTAGTGGGATCCATGACCTTTGCAATGGTATCAATGTCTGCATCAAGGGTTCCATGGGAGTGTTCACCATACCAGGGGTTCCATATCATGTCAAGGACCATATAAGGTTATCATCATCATATAAGAGCTCCATTACCCCAATACAGGTTACAAGGTCATGAAACCACTAAGTGTGGGTCTAAGGACTTCACGAGGGATTATTCAACAATAAATAGGATTCATAGGCTTCTTCAACCACCTAAACCACACTAGAATACCCTCAAGGGTCAATATCCATCGTGACATCATATGTGGGGTAGTTGGGCCTTCTCATGGGGTACTATGATACCATCAAAGCGTGAATGACCACAAATGGGTCATTAATTATTCTCCAACTCATCTAGTAGTTCTCCACCATGAATCAAGGATTCATGATGATCTCTAGTGTCCTCAACACCATCAGTAGGGTGTTCAGCATTTTCAACAAGGTGGTGGCTTGAAGATCCATCCTTGTGGGTACAAAGACCTTTTCAACTCGGTACAAGGTGCTTCAAGGAAAAAATCCACTCTATAAGGGGTCCAAGGTTCAAACCCACTTTGTAAGGGTGCCAAGGCACTACCAGTGGGAGTTGGTGGCATCAATGACAATTTGTGAGGCCACTTCAAGTCTATGTTAGCATAAATGAAAATTTTATCAATAGATCTTGTGCAGACAGTGTTCGATGGAATTCCTACAATTTGGGAAACATTCTTGTCTTCACTAAATGGAAGAGAGATTCCGCCAAATTTAGAAAGGTTGTGGAATGATTGTTTAGATGAAGAAAAAAATATCCCAAGTAGATTCGGGCCACCACTAGATAAGAATCAAGCTCTAGTTGTCCAAAAAAATAAAGGAAAGAATCTCTCACCACACAAGGAAAATAGTAAAGAACCTCGATGTAAGTATTCCTTTAAATCAAGGGTTAAGAGTTATAACTATGTTTTTATTGGTCATTATGCATGGGCATGTAGAAAATCACTTAACAAAAATTGGCACAGAAAGAAATATCATGTTTCAGTTGCTAGAGAAGAAGAGAAACCTCAACAAAAGAGTTTAAGTGTTGAGACAAAGAATATGGATCAAGGAAAAGAATATTACTTGGCTTTTGCAATTTCGAGTTCTGTCTCCAACCTATCATATTGCTGGTGGATAGATAGTGGAGGAAACAGGAATATGATTGGATTCAAGAATACCTTTTCAACTATCAAGGCCAAGCAGTTCCACAAGAAAGTGGAACTTGGAGATGGAAGTACCCTTCACATTAAAGGGGTTGGTTCAACTAACATACATCTTGATTCATGTACGTTGATTAATGTTGGGGAAATTTTATATGTTCTTGGTCTAAAGAAGATTGTTATTTCAGTGATAGTTCTAGAAGACAAGGGGTTCTATATAACTTTCTCATAAGGAATATTTTTTATATGGGCTATAGCTAGAACTATAAGCTCAACCATTGTTATTGGAGTTTGTGAAGGTGGACTCTATAAGGTTTCGGGACATGTTGTTAAAGATTTATACTCCAGTCAATATTCATAGATCAAGAGGGATCAAACTATACTCTCTAGTCCCTAACCAAGTGGGGTCACAAAAAATGAAAGAGTGATCTTCCATCAGTCCTCCAGTGACTCAGAGATGGAAGCCTATAATACTTCTTTCTTAGAGAAGCAGAGGGAGAAGGCCAATAATACTTCTTTTGATCTCTTTAATAAGTCTATTGAAAATATTCAAGATTGCCCCCATCAGAGACATGTCACTGATTTAGTTTACTCCCATTATGAAGAGTCAGTAAAACAAAAGGTTTGGAAAGATAATACGTGGAAAGTGATTCTCAGCCATCAAGGGAAGTCATAAATAACTTCCAAGAGGATGTATGAGATCATGCTTCGTGTTGATATGGAGATTTGTCTGAAGCTCTCAAGAAACCATGTATTTGATTATAGGATGAAAGACATCGAGATGAGTTATCACCATGTAAGGGTGCAGTATGTTAACGATGAGTTGATAATGTACCTTTTGCAAAGAGAGAGTGTTAAAGTTAGTGCAGCTGCGAGACCCATTCTCAGAAAGGATGGTAACATAGTCGGTTGACTAGGATAAAGTAATACCCTAGAAGGTACCATAGGGCAGCTAGTATTCTAATGAGGTTCTTGGTCTAGGATCAAGCAGGTTGATGCCATGGAAAATATGCTAGCATGTTTCTAGGTCCCCTATCTTCCTCTAGGGTATTCTAGTATAGGACCAAGGACGCGATGTCCAAGTAGATCCTATAGACAGGGGAAGAGAGTTATTCTAGTATGGGACAAGGGACACAATTTCCAAGTAAGTCCTGTAGGTAGTTGATCAACTTTTAGTGTGAGACTGAAGCTCAACCTAGTACTGAGAACTCTTCTCCAAGAGAATGGAGGACTTGGTCAACGTTTATGGGTTGATCAACATGATTCAGTGTGAGATTGAAACTCAGCCTAGCGATGAAAGCATTTCTTTAAGAATGGAAGATAATTATGTGTGATGTCCCCTCTTCTAATAGATTATTGCTAGGTTGCTTCTCAAGGGACTGGACACCCCTTGATGATGTCACTAAAACCTAACCCTTATGAGAAATATTAAGGACAAAAGGATCGTACCATTTGTTTTGATCTTTCCCTTATACAATGATGACAAAATATATAAAACTATGTACCTTGAGAGAGAGAAACATTTACTAGTCTTGTTGGTCCTAAAGGAGTCAGTTTTCCACCTATTATGGCTCACCTTTTCTTGTGGGTATGTGGGTTGTTGTGACTCACTTGATTGACACTTGGTCCTTTACCTTACTTGGTCCTGACAGTCTTACTTATGTGTACGTTTGATTATGATGAATCCTACTTTATGGATTTTATCGTAAGCGTATTTACCTTATGATTTTATTAAAGGACCATTGGACTATTTAATTTTATGGTTACTTTATGTTTTCAAAAAAGGACCTTTGACTCTCTATATAATTCTTTTGGAATGTTTACCCTTTGAACTTTTTTATATATATAAAACCACTAAACTTTATTTATGGTTTTATTATATTTTATTGGACAATTTATTTAGACCACTTTATGTTTTGGTTTTATTCAGGACCATTGGCACTATCCTAATGTGAGTCTAATTTTTTAAACCAATAAACCTTATAAAAAGATGAGGTTAACCTTCATTTCATTATTGATTATGGAATCTATCCTACTTACTTGAACATATGTTTTCTTCCTATTGTCGGTTACAACTCCACTACACACGCAGATATTCTCCATCGTGTACTCCTCTGCGCGTACTGATCGCTTGAATTTGTCCTTAATGTTTCTTCCATACTTGTTATGTATCTCCTTTGTGAGTCTTTCATGACTCTCTCTACAGGTTCCTTCCAGCGGGGCTCTTCTGGATATTCCTCATGATTCTTCCATGAATATTCCTGCTGGCACCCTCTTAGCATGACCCCTTCGGACCTATGCCTTGTCTGAGATATTGTGCTATTTCTACTCCACAGGATGGGACAGACCACAACTACCTCCATGTGCTCTGTCTACTCCATGGGATGGGATATCCTACAACTACCTCCATGTGCTATGTCTATTCCATAGGATGGGTTAGCCTACAACTACCTTTGCGTGCTCGGTCTTCTCCATGGATTGGGTTCTTCTAGCTGCTCCATGTGAACATTTATAGAATCCACTACGATGGTGTGTATTGACTACTACGTGAGCCTCAGATCCTTTACCATGACTTTGCTGGATATTTTCATCATGACTCTTTCTACCATATCCTCCATGGAGAGTGTTTGTGTGTCCTACGCTATGACTTCATCTATGTGATCCTTCCATGGTTCTAGTTTGCGTAATTACATCAAACTGTATCAATGTTGTGACTGTGTCAGTATGACTGAAATGATAATTTGATTGAAGAATATGAGGTTTTTTTTCCTTTATATGAACTCTCTCTCTAAAGGTACGTAACATGTTTTCTCAATTTGACTTGTCCCTTCGGTGACAAGATCAAACTCAGAAATATATGATCATAAGGTGGATCCAAATAATGGTTATGATTCTTTAGCTTTTTCATCCTCTGTACCTTATTCGATATTTATTTTACTATACATGGCATTCGAGATTTATTTTACTATGCATGGGATTGAGATTTATTAGTTTACTGTACATAGCATTTGATGATTCATGAGGACCAACTTTAACGCACTGACAAAATGGAGCGTTAAGTTGAAAGAGATGAAAATTATGTTGTTTTGTGTTTTATTACAGTTTAAATTTTATTAAGGAGTACTATTGTGAATCTGAGTTTATATGTTCATGCATTAAAGTTTTCTACTTATGTTAAAACTCGTCTTACCTTTAAATTTCAACACAATCTTGGTATGTTTCATTTCTTTTATGGAATTTAAATTTTGAAAATTCATGAGGTTATCTCTCTTTCTCAACCTAAATATTATTTTGAATATTTTGAAATGATTCAATATGGACGATTGTAAGTCTTATTGCTACAACTTATCGATCTAGAGTGATTTTTTCAAAATACTGTGACTCTCCATAATTCAACCCCACTAATTATTGACAGTTGGTCACTAGCATGATTTACTTAACTCATAGTGAGACAGATATCTCCTTTGTTGAAAGTGTGGTCATTTGGTTCTTGCATGATCCTTGTGAAACCCACTAAAAATATTCAAAGATAATTGTCCTCTATATCAAAGTAACTTATTGGTATGGTATTAAATATTTTCGTAATGCAGAACCATTGGTTTGGTTTACTGATCCCAACTAGGGAGGTGACAATGATGATATTAAGTCAAATTTTGACTGTGTTTTGACTAAGTTATGGACCCTTTGTATGGTAATGTATGAAAAATAAAGTACTCTCTCTTTCTACTAAAAAAACACAGTAACGTCACATTGTTAATGCAAGTACAAAGGAATTTTGGATTTGTCAACTTCTAGAAGAGATTGGTTTTCTTATTCAAGCCTTAACCATTATTCACTGTGATAATTAGAGTATGATAAATGTTGTTGATAATATTTTTGTTCATATCTAGATGGATAACATTGAACTTCATGCTCATTATTTACTACAATTGGTGCAAGAAAATGTTGTCTCGCTTGTTTATTGTAGGACATATGATCAAACCACTAATATCTTGATGAATCCATTACCAAAAGTGAAGTTTGTTAAGTTACAGGAAATGATCAGGATTCAGGAAGCTATAATTATGGCGTGATGTTAAAAGCATGTAATTACTTCTCCTGAATATCCATAGAATTATGCTAATGGGGAGGTTTCAGAACCTAATGTTATGCAGGTTCATCGCACTCTTGGATAATCCAGATACAACCATTAAATATACAACAATAAAATAGAAAAGTAGTTGACTGGTGGATTGAATAGGAGATTCAAAGGATCAAATCATTGGTTTATGAGGCCATGGTCAGCTTGACTACAATAACCAAATAAAAAATGGGATGTTGTAGATTTCATGGAAATGGTTATAACCAACAACCCCTATTTGTCAACTTTATCTTCCTCACTTCAAGGAAGTTATTTAGGTCTAGATACTATAGAATTTTGACCCTATGGGTTGTGTTTATGTTTCTTGTGTGTATAATCAAGTATGCATTGTGATGTCATGTTGATAATGCATTGTGCTTAATTGCTACAACAATGTATTTAGACACCACCTCTCTTCTTCTAATAATGTTCCCTTATACTATGCTATTTTTTGTTATGTTGTTCAAGGTGAAGAGGTTCGCCAACACCACTAAAAGTATATGTCAGGAATAATAATCTTTAATTCGAACAACTTGGTGAGATCTTTATCTATCAACGGGGAAAGCATATGATTTAGTTCTTGTTTCTTCTATTTGAAGGGTTTGGAATCTTCTTTGAGGGGGATTTGATGTTGGAAAATATTTGGATCATAGGTATTCAAGTCCTCACACCTCCATGTGAAGACAAATTGAAATTTATTCAACAACTTAGTGCATATCTATTTCTCTTGAAGGGGAAGGGTTTAAGACAACTTCATAATCTTTGGTACTAAGGTAGATCCCAAATTCTAATATTTTTACTCATATGATTCATGATTCAAAGTTGGTTTTTATGGGACCTCATATGAATTGAAAAGTATAGGTGATGGGAACAACCCTTTTGGAATTTAGTTTCCCTTAATTTGTATGACTTTTTGAATTTTGGAATATTTCTCTTGAATCATGTTTTGCATAAGGATTTTCCATTTCCTGCTCCTTTCTTCTTCCTCTAAATCTATATAAATGTCTTCACTTTCCTCCACAAGATTCAGGGAGTTATTGATCTATTCATAATATTTGAATACTTGAAATTTTTTGATATTGTTAGGGATGAAATCTCTATGTATGATTCTAACAGAGTAGGAGAGATGAATGAAAAATAAGGAGAAACAAAATCCACTGATGTTTCTACCAATTTGTATGTTATGTGATTTAATTCATTTGGTATTGTAGTAATGTTGATGGCCTCAAAGAAGTTATCAAACATCTCCCATATAGTAATATGGTATTGTATCATTCTGGGATTTATAGACATACATATTTCTCTTATTTGATTTACTATTAATATCAAATCCCCAAATATATTTAGTAACTTGATCTCCATTTTCTTTGTTGGCTTCAGTCCCAAGATGAGTGCTTCGTACTAATCCAAATTATCTATGCATTCAAAATTTAATTTTAATTCTTGAGGAAATTTGTTACTTGATGGAGATCTAAACAACACAACTCATGAGAGATGATCTTAAGTAGTCTGTGTTGTTGGACTAGACACCTGAGCAAGTATTACCTTATGTAGAGGAATTAGTTTTTTATCAACATCTTGTCAATTTTTCTTGAGGAATTATGTGAGAATTACTTCTCAAGTAGATCTAGGAGCTAGAACAATTTCACCATCAAAGTGTTTGACAAAATATGCAAGACGATAACCAAGAGACCGAAATAACTTGATTAGCACATGTGAAAGGTGCTAATATCTAACCATTATATTACTAAACATCTTGTAGATGTTATGGTACATAATTATAATACATTGGAGAAAATTTGTGAGACTCACGAAGCCAATTGGAAGTGTACATGTGTCATGGTGATATTTGACCTCAACCCCCCCTATGTGGACCAATGGAACTCCAACTCACCCTAAACAATCATGAACCAAGGTGTGAATGTTGGTGAAGAGTAATGGAGTGTTAAATAGTCTAATGAATGCATGGGTGAGAAGAAAGAGGTGAGTGGGAGGCTCAATGTGGAAATAAATGCTTCTAGGAGAGCCAAAATGGACCAAATACACCACTAGCGCCCCCTAGTCAAACCCATATCAACCAAATCAAGGATGTATCACCCCAAGGAAATAAATGAGGGCACACATGTGTTTGGTTGACCAACTATAGTGCTGGTGCATGTATGAAAGGCCTGGAAATAACTAGTTCACCTCTTAGACAACTTCCCTAAGTCTAAACCATAGGATATCATTGCATGAAACAAAATGAAATTTTCCTAAGGTTAGAAATATGGTACTAAGGATGTATTATAGCTCCAACACCCCCCCTTAATCTATACTTAGTAAAAATTATTCAAATGGTTTATTAAGGCCTTGGAAACTAAGGCAAAAGTCACCTTTTACAACAAAATTTTATTGATCCATGTAACCGAGGTAAGGAGGAAAAACTCATGGGACAAAACCTCCCCTGAATAATGGAATTGACAGATAATCAAAAAATATGCATACACTCCAAACTAAATAAAAATGTTTGGTGGAATATTATTCTTGGGAAGAAGTGGAATGTTCTCAACCAACTGAGGAATAGTTGCATGATGAATCCTCAAACCATGTAGAACAACTGGAATGCACTGATAGGAGAGCAAATGATGCTCTTCATACTTGAACCTTGAACCAAATAGGATTCCATGCCCAAAACATAATTGAAGCTCTTGAGGATTGGTGACCTCAGATGAGTCATAAGGATATTGAAGCATCAACTTTGAAGGAAGGTTGTAATCATCTCCAAGAAGGTGCACCATTGTGATGGAAGAGGCTTCATCATCTTCATATGAATTTGAAGTAACTCTACTAGTCATGGTGGAGGAATACTTGGGATAAAGAGTGTGAAGAAATGAGATATATTCACTTGAAATACAAACCTGTCCATCTTTCTAACCAATACTCTCATGTGAAGAAAACCCATCTTCTAGAGAAGGCTCGCTATGAACATCAACTAGCAATACATCTTCACCATTCGTAAAATATTACATATAGGAGAAGGGCTTAGAATGGATATATAACTCTTTAGCAGTAGTGATGGAAGAAACTCATATCCTATCTTCATGAAACAGAGCTTCTTGACAAGGAAAGGAAGTCACAGAGGAAGAAACTTGAGTTGGATCATTTGTTGAATCTCTGGCTACTTCTACTTCTTCATTTTCAACAGCTTCTTGAGAGATTCATGAGGCTGAGATCATAGGAGGGAGAACACATAAGGAGGTTCCCATTTTCTTCCTCTCCATATAACTCACATATTCTTGCTGCATGGCAAGATATTCACCTTTATTTATCCAAAGCTCGAATGGGTACTCAATATAATCAAGGAGATAGAACATTGTAGGAGGTATAGCGAGACACATAGTTCCATAGGCTCTGTCATTGTCATTCAACCAATCACACTTCTCTTAACAGTAATTTGGCTCTCTCACAGCACCAATTCACACATCATAGATACATTTCTTATTTATATATTCACAAATATTTTAATTCCATTTATAATAGTTGAATGGGAAAAGGAGAGGAAAATATTCGAATCCATGAAGTTGTTGTAAGAACTTGCAGTGAAAAACACTCAAATAAACTGAAAATATGCCCTAAACAACAACTCAAACCTAACAATATTTGTTTTGAAGATCCAACTAGCTCTAATACCATGTGAGAATTACTTCTCAAGTAGATCTTGTATCTAGAAAAATTTCACCATCAAAGTGTTTGACAAAATGTGCAAGAGGAAAACAAAGAGACTGAAATAGCTTGAATAGCACATGTGAAAGGTGCTAATATCTAACCATTATATTACTGAAAATATCTTATATGTTATGGTACATACTTATAATACATTGGATACAACTCATGAGGATTAGGAAGCCAATTGGAAGTGTACATGTGTCATGGTGAGATTTGACCTCAATCCCCCCTAGGTGGACCAATGGAACTACAACTCACTCTAAATAGTCACGACCCAATGTGTGAACATTGGTGAAGTGTACTAGGGTATTAATGAGTCCAATTCATGTGTGTGTGAGAATAAAGAGGTGAGTGGGGGGCTCAATGTGGCAATAAATGCTCCTAGGAGAGCCAAAATAGACCAAATACACCATTGGATCCCCCTAGTGAAACCCATATGACTGAAATCAAGGATGTAGGACCCAAGGAATTAAATGAGGGTGAAAATGTTCTGGGTTGACCAACTATAGCACTGGTGCATGTGTGAAAGGCCTGAAAATAACTAGTTCACCTCCTAGAAAACTTCCCTAAGTCTAGACCATAGGATATCATTGCATGAAAGAAAATGAAATTATCCTAAGGTTATAATGTTATACCCAAATCCTGTCACCAACATGTGATGAGATCCTTAACACTTATGTTTTCCCTAAATTGCAAACTTGGAGTGGAAACATGCTATGGATGTCAATTCTACATAAAAAACCCTAGCACTGCTTTTTCCCTTTAGATGATGAGCGATACCTTGTTCAACACCGCTTGAGTCCTATTATAGAGAATTGGTCCCACCATGTATGTGCTTTTTTATTGAAGAAGTTCTTACCTACACCGCTTTGTCATAAGGGTGTATATGCAGTACCCTTGGTAAAATTGAAAAAAAAGACAATTCTCGAGGTTTCTAGAACATGAGCCTCATGTCCTCCCTTATCCCTATCAATCTAGGTTGGTTGGAGTCGAGATCCCTCTTGGTAGGATATTATGGACACATCACCCACAATTATCTCAACTATCCCTATCAATTGAGCCTTTAAAATACATGCTCGTGTCCCATAGTTGAGGGAGAGAGAACTGAATGGTAATGTTATGCTGTTGAATTGACTACTTAGCCCAATCCATTGGAGAGCACAAGAGAGCAAGTTGGAGTTATCGGGGATGAGGTGTTTTTCTTGTGGATGATTTTGTCAACACTAAGGCAATGGTTGTAATATTCTTCATTCATTTCTTAATGCAAAGCTGATTTCTGTCCCACATATCTGTTGTATTGATCTCGCATGTATATGTTACTGGATTCCTTAGTCACTAGTATGGATGTACGAATAATTTTTTGGTAGCTTTGATGTTCTTGTTTGTTTGACATGTTGGCAGGTACATAGGTTCATCATCAAAGTATTATTCTAGGTGTTTATAACATTCATGGAAGGTCTTCATCCTTTGTCGTTCACTTATTTTTTCTGGATCTAAACCATTCAGACCAGAGGATTAGCTTTTGTCCTTAGAAGGTGCAATATTCCTGACAACACAGAACTATGGTACTAGGGATGTATTATTTATCCAACACATTAAAATTAAAGGATATCTCTATTGTGGGCCTTGAAGTTCATATTTTTCCCTAATTATGGCTTTTAGATACTTTAATGCAGTATTAGGTTACTAGCCTCTTTCTCTAGCTGGTAAATATTTAATAGCCAAATTGAGTAGGCACGTTGACCAACATCTCTAGTTGTCATAGGGATGAAAAGGCTAAGGACATAACCCATTATTTTTAACTTATTTTTTTATTAAAATTATCTTGTATATCAACTACAAAAATAAAAATAAAAACATCACAAACCCTAAAAGTTATAGAAAAAAAATCATATCTCAAAAAATAGTTGCCATTTGGAAATTTTGTTCGGATGAGTAAATGAAACCTACTTGAAATAATGGTATATATTTGAGGGAGAAGTTTTTTTGTTCTTGGATATTGTTGTTATGGGTAACATATCCATGCTAGGGTTTTCATTTTTTAGATATGTTATTGCATATGCAGCAGTACATTGATCATTTTAGGAAAGTATGAAGGCCTAGAAAGTGAGCTTTCAAGCCTAGATTGACCCTTATGGGGTTGGAGGTTCATTGGAGAATGTTTTAAGTGATACCAAAATATATTTGACGGATGTTATCAATCTTATTTATGTTGATGTATTTGTAACTTAGGAATTTATTCACTTGTATATCTTATGTATTGTACCTCGATGTTCCTATCGGGAGTATCAATAATGTAAAGAAGTCATGTAAAGTCATAGAGGGTAACCCTCCTTATTGATCAAGAGTTAAATTCCCCATATTTATGGGGCACTAGGGTTGTTATACTCTCCTAGAGAATTTGGCCCTGGTGAGTTAATGTAAATCAGGTCATTAGTACCGTAGTTGTGGTTACTCGAGCCTACATAACTGAGTTAGGATTAATCAAGCCTACATAACAGAGTCAAATACTAATTGAATGAAAGAATATAAATAGAGAGTGAGCCTCTCTATTTATTCCACACACTCACTCAACTGGTGCAGATGAGTGAGAGAGGAAGTGCTCATACAAGTGAGAGAGAGAACAACTATTGGAGATCATATTTTCTGTCTTTGGGTTTTATTGCTTCCATTGGTGCTCATTCTATCTTTGAGGAAGTTGTGTGGATTTATCCTTTATGTTCTCCCCGAGGAAAATTATTTGTGTCTCTTGTCTCTTGTGATTATTTCTATACATGTTATTCTTTCAGATAAGATCCTAAGATCATATTGCTTAAATGATAAAAATCTAACACGGTATCAGAGCTAACTTGAGTACAAGAAATTGTACAGCTAAAGAAGCTAGGGATTCTTACTTTTTGGGTCTCTCTCCACAATCCATAAAAAAAAGGAATCTAGGATGACTCTCCATTGAAGGGCACATCTTTCTGTCGAAGCAAAATTTGATTCTGCACGTTTTCAGTTTTTGCTGCGGGAAATTAGGGATTTTTATAGAAGAGGAATTTTTGAAGTGAGCCCAGTATAGGATTTCTCTCATGAAAGTTGAATTTTAGAGACCAAGTTTGATATTTTTGGTTGGGTAAAACCCTGGGAAATTCAAACCCTAATTTGACCCCGAGCCTGAAAAACCCTAAAATACTAAAAAGGGTAGTTTTGGTACATTCGCTATATATCAGGATTGCAGAAGGATTAGGGGCCAAAATTTTCACACGAAAAACATAAAATCCTGATGTACTGTGTAAAAAAATTCAGCCTAATATTCTCTATAGTCTGGGAGATATCATTCCTCCAAATCATGGTCCCAGCCTCTTCTAGGATTCATCCCTAAATAGGACACCTAGGGATAATTGCAATATCTCGAGATACAAAGATCCAAATTAAATTTTTCAAGATGTCCCACCTAGGGAACATACTGTAATTTCTGTGGTAAAAGTTTTAGACCCTGAAGGTTTAACAGTGACATGAAAAAGTCCGAACAATGTCGCTATGATGAACAGTCTTGAAACAAGTCACCTTGGGAAAATGCTCATGAGTCCCAATTGGTGAAACCAATTCTGTTAAAACCTATGGTTTTGGAAAGAAAATATATGAGGTTACCTCAGTATGAAATTTCATACATAGAGGAGCATTAATTTCAGGAATATCGTAGAAAAAATATCACGCATTTCTGTAGAAGAAATTGGTAAACTACGGATTCCTGTTCCGAGAGCTTCCCTCCACTGTTCTCAGAAAAGGACTACATTGGAAAGATCTCATTGAAGAGGTAAATATTTATATCCAATCATATCTGAAAGATTCCAAGTTTTGAAAATTAGGGTTTCTCTGACAAACCCTAGATCAGCTCTACCCATAATAAGAGAAGAGAAGATGGGAGCAACTAAAGAACGAGAACTCACAATTCAAAGAAGATTCCTATAGTGATGAGGAATATGAAGAACTTAATTCCTGAAGAACCTCTTATCCATCCTAGCACTTGGATAAGAAATGATGTTGTCATAAATGAAGAAGATGATGAAGCTAAAGGCTCAAAAGGGAGTCTACTCATGAAATCAATAAAGATAAGTATTCAATTATCATTTCATGATATTATTTTTTTATGTATTTGTTTATATTCAGTTGATGTATTATGCATTATAGAATGTTTGCATTAATGATAGTATACTATTAATATGCATGTGATGGGTAAGTAGCTCATGGGGCTATACAACTCTCCATTGCTACTTATCTAGAATGAAACTTTTTTGCTGGCATATTGGATTAGTGCACAATCTCAATGATGTCTAGGTAGAGATGGAAGGAATCTAGAAAATGTTCCGTGAGATATGGATGAATGTTGTATTGGATAAAATAATTGCATGATTATATCTTTATGCATCAGAATTTTCCATTATGAATATGCTTTATGAAATGTTTCTAACCATACAACTAATGCATTTGACTTGTAGGAAAGATTGTCTACAATCACCTACGAGAAAAGAAGGATGAGACTCATTCTGAAGAACAAGTGATGAAAAATCAAGAAATAATCCAAAATAAATAATATTATGACAAGAATTCAAGATACCTCAGACACAGTGCAGTTATGTAACACTGTTGAGCGACATCATTGATGAAGAACCTTCCATCTATGAAGAAGAATCCAAGAAGAAAGGGAAGGAGAGTACCAGTTCAAGAAGAATGATGTCTAAGATGCAGCATCAAGACCTGAATGGAAGTCCATAGTATCTTTCATATGGATCTACAAGATCCAGCATGCAGTAGATGACAACATCATGGGATACAAGGAAGGATTCATAGCATGAGGCTTCTCATAGAAAGAAGGCATAGACTACGAAGAGACATTTGCAGCCAGTGGGAGGTGATGCACATGACAGGAAGACTCATGTGTGAAAATTCAAGAAGTCCTTGTACGAGCTCAGAAGACACCTATGGGATAACACATACATGAGGAGCTTGAAGATCACCTAGAGTAACGAAAATCTTAACCTTTGCTACAAGGTTGAATATGAAATCCCATAGAGGATGACAAGCTCACAAATGGGTGCGAGAAGAACATTTTCAAGATAGATGATCTTGGTATCCAGTGACCCTAGATGGATACATAGAATAATAGCAGCATAGGAAGATACGTGTCACTCTAGTACATGATACATAGAGTACGAAAGGAAAAGGGAGAATAATGATCCACTTCAGAGGGAGTGACTGCAGAATATCTGGAGGTTCGACATGGTATGACAGGATGGACAAATTACTGATGGCTCTAGGATTTACTAAGAGTAAAGAGGATTCCATTATTTACTTCAAGTTTGAAGGAGAAAGACCAGTGATGCTCCTGCTATATATTGATGACTTGTTCCGGATAGAAAAGAGGAACTCATTAAAGTTTCAAGAAGGAGACTTGCTGTCGTGTTCGAGATGAAGGACTTGGGGATGATGCACTACTTTCTAGGCATGGAGGTGTGTTAGAATGTATATGGAATAGGACAAGGGAAGTATGCAGTAGAGATCCTGAAGAGGTTCGGGATGATGGGATGCAAGGACATGACCACACCTATGACATTGAATCTAAATCTATTGAGTGTTGTTTCATCGGAGTCAATTGATGCCACAATGTATCGTTAGATGATTTGTTCCTTGATTTAGATGATGAATACGAGACCATATATTTACTTTGTTGTGAACACATTGATACATGTTCACCTGATGGTTACAAAGCATGCATTGAGGTACCTGAAGGGTATAGTTGACTATGGGCTCAAGTATGAAGCGAATCAGAAGATTAACCTAAAGGGTTATGCGGATTCATATTGGGAAAGCAATGCCATTGATAGGAAGAGCACTTCAAGGTGCTTCTTTAGTATTAGATCAGGTGTGATCTATTGGTTTAGCAGGAAGGAGTCCTGCATCGCACTAAGAAAAGCCGAGAGAGGAGCAATGAAGCTCAAGTATGTGATACAGATCAAGATCTCTTTAAAGAGGGAGTTCTAGCATACTCGATGAGATAGGTTATCTGAGCATAAAATCCTGGTGAAGCTCATACATTGCTCAGATGTAAATGGTCCTGTAGGTTGTCCCCAGATGTAATCAGTCCTAGTAAAGCACGCAGGCTATCCTTGGATGTAATCAACCCTGATGTGATTCTATGCTAGAAATGGCTAGATTGAAGTTTGAGTACTTAAGGGAGAAGTTTGGTGTTCTCCAGATCGAGGTTCCTTCCAAGAGGAAGTGATAATTCCATGATCCATTCTGATATGATTGTGAGATGTGTTCCCACATGATTAGATGCAAGTGCAGAACCATTCTGATATGATGGAGGGATGTGTTCCCACATGATCATATGTAAGTGCAGAGCCATTCTAATATGATTGCGGGATGTGTTCCCACATGATCAGATGTAAGTGCAGAGCCATTCTGATATGATTGGAGGATGTGTTCCCACATGATCATATGTAAGTGAAGAGCCATTATGATATGATTGCAGGATGTGTTCCCACATTATCAGATGTAAGTGTAGAGCCATTCTGATATGATTGCAGGATGTGTTTCCACATGACCAAATGTAAGTATAGATCCCTTCTGACATGGTTGCGGGATGTGTTCCTCCCATGGTCAGATATAAGTGCTAAGCCTTTCCAACATGGTTGCAGGATGTGTTCCTCCCATGGTTGGATATAAGTGCTGAGCCTTTCCAATATGGTTGCAGGATGTTTTTCTCCCATGATAGGATATAAGTAATAGGCCATTCTGACATGGTTGCGGGATGTGTTCCTCCCATGGTCAGATATAAGTGTTGAGCCTTTCCAACATGGTTGTGGGATGTGTTCCTCCCATGGTTGGATATAAGTACTGAGCCTTTCCGATATGGTTGTAGGATGTGTTCCTCCCATGATTGAATATAAGTGCTGGGCCATTATGACATGGTTGTAGGATGTGTTCCTCCCATGGTCAAATATAAGTGATTATCCTTTACAACATGGTTGTGGGATGTGTTCCTCCCATGGTTGGATATAACTATTGGGCATTTCCGATATGGTTGTGGGATGTGTTCCTCCAATCATCGGATGTGAGTGCTAGTCCTTTCTGACATGGTTGCAGGATGTGTTCCTCCCATGGTGAAATGTGAGTGTTGGGATTGCCTTTCTAACATGGTGGTGGATTTGTTCCCCCCATGTTCAGATGTAAGTGCTAGGCGGGCCTTTCTTACATGGTTGCGGGATGTGTACACTTCATATGGTAAGGGTGACATTGTTATGACTAATTTTTATCAATTTTTCATAGATATATCCGTTGCTCATATCTTATAATAGTAACACAAGTTTGATGTCATATTTCTTTGGATCCATGATAAATCCATTTAACACTTCCTTCTCTTTTAGTAAAATTTATGCTTCATTGTTTTGAATACATAAGGAATTAATCTTTTCTGAGAGGTTTCTTATTAAAGGTGTTTACACGTTGTTTAGGGAATCACAATTATTATTCACCAAGTTCCAAATACTCCCCCTTGGTATCAAGAGTTAACCTAAAGTGTTCAAGAATCTAAGTTGTGGTTATAGTTGGATCTATCTTCTCATGTGCTTGTCACTCATCACACCATGATAAGTGACTTTATCATGGGTGCTATTTTGAGTGCTAACATATAGTTTCAAAAACCCTTTCAAATTGTATATAGATGCAAGTGGGTATGTTATGGGACCATTTTTTATGTGAGGGAGGCTAGTATGTGTAAGGTTTGTAATTACACCAAAAAATGTAGATGTTGATGAACATTTAAAACCCAGCACAATTCCCTATCACCAGGTGTGTCAGTTAGTCCACATTTTTATATTCCCATAGGTGCGACGGTTATACCATTTTGTTGTACTGATACTCCAACACCCCCTCTTTGGAATAGCTCAAGGGAATTGAACCTGAGATTTATGCCCTAATACCATGTAAGGTTTGTCGTTACACCAAAACTTTTAGATGTTGATTAACATTTGAAACCCAACACAAGGCACTATCACCAGGAAATTCCCATAGGTGCGATGGTTATATCATGTTGTTGTACCTATATTCCAATAGTATGCTATCATTTTGAAATGTTCCATGGCAGAGTCCTAATATACCCTACATATGAAAAAGAAATCCATGCCTTGGTTCAATCTATTAAGAAATGGAATCACTACCTACTGGACAAGGATACCATCATTCACATTGATGACCAACCCTACAGTATTTACAAGCCCAGAGTAAGGTACAACAAACATGAAACTACAAGTGGATGGTATTTTTCTAGGAGTTCCATACAATCATAAAACATATGAAGGGAAGTACAAACAAGTTGTAAGACATGATTTGGAGGTGACTTACAAACAAGATCATATATTTGGTTAATTGTATGCATATGGAGACTTCACTCATGATGCATACAAGGAGGAATACATGGACAATTAGGACTTCAAGGAGGTATTTTAGAAGCTACAAGGTCAATTCTATGTAAAATAAGGTGAGAATAAGGTTGGCTATCATCTCCAAGATGTGTTACTCGATAATTTAGACAAACTCTTTGTTCCTAAAGGTGGAAAATTGAAAATCATGAGAGAGCATCACACTTCCAAAATTGTAGGCAACTTCGGTGTTGGGAATATAGTTTGAAACTTTCAAAGGTATGTTTATTGGACTATAAAATGAAAGAACATAGAGCTCAATTTATTAGAGGTCTCAAAATTTGTCGTACAAGCTAGGACAATAATAGGAAGAAAGGTCTATACCATACCTTACTTGTTCTTATGAGACCATGGCATATCATATCCATGGATTTTATGGTTGATATTCCAACCACCAAGAAGAGACATGACTATTTATTTGTGGTAGTAGATAGATTTAGAAATATGTGCATTCTTCTATGATGTAAAAATACCATCAAAGGACAAGAATAAGAAAACATGTTCTTTGAATAGGTATGGGTGCACTTTGGGATACCAAGGAGAAACATATTTGATTGGGATACAATATTTCTCAGTTCATTTTGGACTACACTTGCGGAAAACATGGACACTAATTTGAAGATATCTACAACATTCCATACATAGATAGATGGGAATAAAAAATTAGTCAATGGAACTTTGCTGTAGTGTTTGATGGGTCACAATCATAAGCATATAAAGACTTGGGATAAATTTTCCATTTACATCCAACACTATGATAATATAGAAGTCCACACTCCCATTGTGATGTCCCATTTCAAAACTTGTTTTAGATATTTTTCACCTTCACCTCTAAATGTTGTTTAGGGATAGAAAGGGGGAATGAGAAAAGACATTATCGGTAAAGCATTAAGTGTTGTAAAATTAATTGATAAGATTAGGAAATCCATTTGCAAGTAAAGGAGATAATGAATAACTCACTAGAAAAGTAGAAGGGGAGGCATGACTAACACCTTGTAAAAATACCATAAAAGGACAAGAAGTATCAAACATGATCCCGTTGGGATATTAATAAACCCACTCATAACTTAGGATAAAATATTTAATCATTATTTGATTGAATTCCTACCCACTAGCTAATTAGTTGGCATCCACATGCACGTTAAAGTCAACGCGTGCCATATATACCCCAGGAATGATTTATTTCTGATTCTGGGTTGATCTTTACCACTTTATGGACTCCCAAAATTAGTAACTGTGCTTTCTTGTAGATTATGCCTTATTCTACTTTTATCCGTGTTTTTTGTGGATAAGGTAAAGCTAGTTAACTAGGAAAATGGTATGTTTTGTTTCCAACCCATCCTTCATGTTTTTCTCCCCATTTTCCAAGATTAGCATGTTTATCCATCACTCTTGACAACTCACTTATTCTTTTTCTAACTCGTGAGGTCCTTGACTGATTTGGGAAGTTCTTTAGCCACCTATGGGGATTTATCATATTTGGTAAGTCTACCTTTTTGATGTTTATGAGTTGTCTCCATACAAATCGATTTTTCCTATGAGGTATGTACTATTTATGTAAACTTTTATTCATCATTGTTAAATGGAAGAATACACTCCAATATTCATCTCTTCATTCGTGTGATTCAGTTTCTTTTCTTCTCTCTATTTTTCTTCTGTACACTTGTAAGAATTGTCTTAGTAGAAAGATCCATTTCTAGTGCTTCTTCTTATCATATTTTCTCATATATTTGGATCTAATATCTATACATGGTATCATAGCACAATGTTGATCAAGTTATACAGAGTTGAGGAGCATGTCCAGTCTCCTATCCCTCACTTAAGAAGAGCTTGTCTAGCTTACAAGATTTTATCCTAGTTTAGTTTTGCAGGCTACAAAGAGTGTATTCTTGAGTGAATCAACTCAGAAATATGGATTCTTCCTTAGACGTAATTCTTACTTCCTTCGACTACCATAAATTGAAATCCATAATTGGAATTCTATTGCATAGTAAATGACTATATAGACTTACTGTAGCTTTGGAGAATGAGCCTAATGTTATGATTGAGAAAAATAAGTGGCATAATATGTTGGATGAAGCCTATGGATTTATTTTTATATGTATTTCCCCTAATATACTCTTTCACCTAGATGGTTTGACCAGTCCAAACCAATTGTGGACTTAATTGGATTCTCTCATTGGAGCTTAAGATGAGCTAAGAGTGCATCAATTGGATATTGAGTTATTCTAACTAATTCCAAGTTGTTTCAATTCTCTTGAGGGTTTCTTTACCAATTTCAAGTCACTTGTTCTAATGATCAAGAAATGTGAGATTAATAAGGAATATGACCGATTAATCCTTTCCATTATTTCTAAATTGCGTCATGGTTACTCATTTTTTGTGTCTACTTTTCATGCTACTAGGCTTGTTGTTCCTAAGTGGAAAATGCCATATTTAAATATTTTCTTGATTCACTAACAAAGGAGAAAGATAAATTGATCCAGATGGGTGTCCTTAATTATTCTAAGGGAAAGTATCATTCTCTCATGGTTAAAGGAAGCATGAATATCGAATCCAAATAAAAGAAAATTGTGAAAAATAAGAAGCCAAAGTCAGAAATTGAAGATGAAAGTTCGAAAACTACTGATGAAGATTTAGTAAAGAAGGGTAAGAAGAAAGGGAGCACATCCAAGTGTTCTTATTGAAGTAGGGGAATTCATTCAGAGAATAAGTGTTTCAATAATAATATGGAAATCATGTCTCATATTCTTCAGAATAACAAGATTGAACTTGCATATGATCTAGAGAAGCTTTTTGATTCCTTAGAATACTGTCATAGTGCTCAGTTCCAAGGTGATATAACTTATGACTTGAGTTCCAGGGTTAAATAATTTTCTCATGTATATGATATAGATTTATTATTTGATATATCATAATCATAAATAGTGTTAACCCAAAAATACCTCACTAAGCTCTACATGACCTACACCACCCAAGGACATCCATGCATGACCCTCATTTGACCCCCACAGCCTCAAAAAGGCTTAAAAATATGAAAAGGGGCTTAAAAACCCCTAAAAAGAGCCAAACTAGCTCCCATAGGGGCTAAAACCTCCAAAAAAGGGAAAAAACCCCTCAATGCAACTTAAAACCCCAAAAGGAGCTAAGGAATAGGCGAAAGGGGCTAAAATCCCAAAAAAGGGGCTAAAGCCCCAACCAAGCGCTTAAAACCCTAAAACTCCCAAGAAAAAGTATAAATAGAGGGGTGGGGGTCACTCTGAAAACACGTCTCATCTCCCTATAGTTACACTACTCGTGTGAATTCCTTGAGACCATTTGCCTCTCAAGCCATTCACCCTCCCTCTCCTCCATTTCTCCATTGAGTCATAACTCCCCATCCATTGAGAGGTGCTCTCCCAAGCTAGGGCATGGTGGCCCATTCCAACCAGAGAAGGTATACTTGTCTCTTTTTATTTTTGTTTTGTTATATTGTAGTTTTCTAACATTATTTATTTGCAATATTGTTGTTTAACCTTTTGTTGAAGCTTTGCATTGATTGCTTGTTGCTAGTTCTTAGTTTTCTAACAGTTTGATGCAGGGTTTTGGAGCTTGGCCCTAACCTTGTGTGGAGGGGTTCTATTTCATTGTGTTTTTTGTCTATTTTTATTTCCATTCTCATAGGAACCCTACCCTTATTTCCTATAGATGGAAGGGATTCGTTCCTACTCTATATATAGGGTGAAATCCCTACTATAGATTTGGCGACCATATCGGGTCGATCCCATATCCCTGGGTTTAATTTCTGCATTTTAGTTTTATTTTCCCTAGTTTAATTTTCTGCTAAATCTAGTTTAGATCTATCTTTTCCTGCTTTTTCAGTTATAGCTAATCCTCCTTAATCCTAAGCCGAGCCCATTTGGCCATAGTACAAGTTAATGTCGACCGGACCTGACTCAGGCAAACAAAGTTTCCATCTTTCGAACCAGGTCACTCTTATCGAGCTCAAAGGTGCGACCATGACGCTCATTCAGGCCCAAAATGTGTGACTTCATCCTAGAAACTAGATCTCTTCTATCTGTAGTAACTGAGCGACCCCCTCCCCTGATTTGGGGAAAATTTGGTGACACCCTCGCCACAATTCCCCCGAAAAGAGCAATCTGTCTCTCAGATTCGGATTTTTAAAAGTTATTGGGACTATCAGTGCGGATCAGCTACCTCTATCCATCAAATTTGTGTTTATTTCCTTTCAGTATTTGTTTATTTCATTATAGCCTATGTAAATCACTGTCAAATTAAATGGTTAATTGGTTAATGAATCTGTTTAAAGCTTGAATCAAAAAATTACTATAGGTTTCAATTCTTAAAATTAAATCTTTCCTATCCCTTCCTCCTGTACCTAGTCATCACCCTTTGGGGTATTCTAGGATAAGATGAAGGTTGAAGCTCGTATAGTAATAGACACTTTACCTGTCATTTTTCCAAACCACTAAAAATGGGTGACTTGGAAGGTAGAGGGGGTGGTAGGCCCAGGGGACCTCACGGTGTTCATGTCCTCCCTGTTGACCAACCTTGCATCTGGAGGGTGACCTAAGGATCTATATATGGGCTTAGCCCCATTGTGTTGAGAGCCCTGCACCCTTTCCTAGTTGAAGAGAAATACAAGTGTAAGACAGTCACCTAGTCAGGCTATCATAGTTCAAATTCAAATATTGTACATGTTTAAATTTCTATTTATTATTTACTACTTTCATCAACAATGTTCTGAAGTCTGTGGAATATTCATAAACCATTTAAGCAGCCACTAAGTAAAATGGAAAGACAAAATACATACACACAAATGATACCACATAAAACAACCAAACTCAGTTCATGACGCTGAGCTAGACATTAAAATTTACAATTTACACTAACTCAAACATTTGCAGTCTTTGAGGACATAAGTCCTTGACTAGCTTAATCATGGGAAGTACTTGGGCTAATCCCAGAAACTCATTATGAGGAGTACCATGGGAACCCCAAAGTAGTTGGCTGCTGAGAGGAATTGCCAAGTAAAATGGGCAACGAACCCCACCAATTGACTAGCACTCCGGTGAGGAAAAATCAAAGCACGCTATCCTGGAAGTCTCGGTGGTTGAGTGACCAACTAAAAGAAAATAGGAAGCTATTGAAACTAGGGTCCAAAATTTGTTTTCATATTTCACCACTTGACATACAAATCAGACACAATTGAATCCCCCACGTTTTTCGTCATGCCTGTTAGGCAATCCACCACAGTTTGGGTCCTTGAACCAACACCATCGAGACAATTCTTGACGACCCTATACACCATCAAAAGGACACACAACCTCCAATTCAGACTCAAAATCATACCAATCTGAGGCAAGCCTACATACTGCACCATCTATCCCCATGGCTGGTGCAAACTCGGATCCATTTTCCAGCTTAGAGATTCCAAGTGGACCCATGTCCACACCCCATGCCATCACCAACACCCCTGCTGGTGGCCCCAACATGGTCATGAAAACTATCATAAGCTAGCTACCACCACCCATATTGGCCAGTCAAGTTTTCCCACTCGTAACACATGGGGGCAGTGTCCCTTCCACCCACACTGTCCCACTTGGCATGCCTGGGGGCAATAGCCCTCCCACCTAAGCTGCCCCTCCTATCACACATGGGGACAGTGGCCCTTCCACTCACATAGTTTCATTTACAACACTTGGGAGCAGTGGTCCATCCACAACGGTGCCACAAGTACCCCCAGTCATGCAAGAGCATGATGTCCCTGCAAACCCCACCACCATTGCTGCCACATCTCACATCAACCTTGGGTCAAACCTTCCTTTCATGGAACACCTCAACCTAACTGACTTGGCTTGGTTAACAAATGACTCTATCCGCCATCAAACATTTTGGCCTCCCATTCCAACCAAACTCCTCTAGACATTCCGAAGTTTGAAGGGAAGGAAGGGGAGTGCCCCCAAAACCACATCATGACGTTTCACCTATGCTGCTCATAAAACATCATCATAGATGATTTTATTAGACTCAGACTATTCCAATGCACCCTCACAAGTGCTACAGTCAAGTGGTATATTGAGCTACCACAAGCCAAGTACCCGGATTTCAATTCCTTGGCTTTCATGTTCTTGCAGTATTTCCAACTCTCCATTAGATATGAAAAAGGGGTGGAGATCTTTCTATCTTACCACTAGAATACTATGACCCACATAACCGACCACATCCATGAGTGGCAGCGATGTCGTAGTTTGTGCAAGATTCAACTTGATGACAGGATCTTCTTGGATTGGTTCCTAAAAAATTTGCTAGCACCTATAGAAAAGGACATTACATTCAAACGTCCCTAATCCAAAGAGGAGGGTATCTTGAAATCCCAGCAGTTTGATCTGATCTATGCACAATTTGGATACCTTTACACTGTCATTCTAGATGCTCCCCATGCAGGAACCTCCTACCGAGATGCAACGCGGGCATCCCATGCCGCAGATGGCATCATAGGTTTTGTCTTCCACCAACCATAGCACCATCTGACACCATCTGCAATACCACCACAACCAAGAAACACCCCTAGTGTTTCCTACCAAAACCAAACTCCAGACTATGCAAAAATGATGTCCCAGTCTGTAGCCACAACTTCTTATGCACAACCTGTACTGCCATAGCAGGACCAGGCATTAGCTTGGCTAGCACAACAATATGCAGGACAAATTCCCACATTTATGGCACCTGCACCCACCCAAGTCTACTATGCACCACCGGTGCAAGCTATTCAAGCCCCTT
The DNA here is from genome assembly GCA_001517045.1 of Pseudotsuga menziesii. Lineage (NCBI taxonomy): Eukaryota > Viridiplantae > Streptophyta > Pinopsida > Pinales > Pinaceae > Pseudotsuga > Pseudotsuga menziesii. The sequence goes on along the minus strand of LPNX011123748.1, from coordinate 213,632 downwards.
CCCCCACTCCCCTAGCACCTTTAGGATAGTTGTTTGCACAGAAAAATCGTCCTAACCAGCCAGCCCCCGATAACCAACAACGGAAAACCATAAATAAATGAGCCCAGAACCAAGGCAATAATCAACCACATGGAGGCAGTCAACAACCAAACCCTCCCAACAAAGTCGGGACAAACCGGCCAGCCCAGAATCCTCAGCAACCAAATGCACCTAGACGCAATGCTCCATTGTGCACAAATAAGACATGCAAGTTGTGTGAGGTCTACGGGAACTATACACATGAATTCCCCTTCATGTTTCACACCAAGTAAGCCATTCACAATGAGGTTCAACATACTACCAATACAGCAGCCCCAGCTCAATCCAACCTGGCACCACCAGGGCCTCCACCTATGGTCCTCCAAAACCCATTGCTAGTTCAAGGATTGGCAGAAACTGTACCTGCTCCCCAGCCCAATCCCAATGCCCCAGGGGCACCTTTGATAGTAGAAATAGGTGTTCACCACTTGCTAGCCATGAAAACTGAAGAGGTCAATTTATAGACTAGATGAAATTAGTACAGTACTAACACCAAACCCGCTAACACATCAGTGACATATACATCCAAAGCAACCAATGCACCTCTTCAGTTAACCCCTTTCCCTCCATGCCCCCCCATATGGCGGATTGCCAACAACGTCATGGGTAGATCTGTTGTAAGATACAACATCGTGGATGATTTGGCCCAAACACCTATAGCCATGTCTACTCTTAAGGTACTCAAAAATTTCCTAACATAGTGGAAAACCTTAATAGCCACCCTTGGTGTTGTAGACCCCTCTGACTCAAAGTTGATCACATTCGACAAGGAGAATGGAGAACCATGGATGCCATCAACCACTTCCTTGTAAATCCTAGTATCCATTCAGAATCTGTTCATGCACCGATGCATAGTGGATGAGGGGGAATCCACGTGCATTATGTCTACCTTAGTCTGGCAGAAGCTTCGATCCGCAATTCTACAACCACCCTCTACTTCTCTGTGGGCTTATAATGGCCACCCCACTAAAGCCCAACGAATCCTCCCTCATGTCCCCATCACATTAGCCACAAAAAGAATACTGATTGACATAGAGGTTATCAATGATCAGTTGGACTATAACCTTCTCCTCGAAAGAAGTTATATGTATGCCATCAGAGCCATAGCATCAACTGTTTTCTATCTCATGATGTTCCCCCACGAAGGAAAAATCGTGATGGTTGACCAATTGACTTATCACAATCCGCAAGGGATAATGACACCTGCCAACGTTATCCCTACAATAAAAACCATTGATCCGCAAGGGCTAATCGCACCCTCCAGTGTTATCCCTATGGTGATCCCCATGGTTGACATCATACCAGCCTCCCCATTGTTGAATGTCGGCCCTGGGTTTTTTATCGATACCACCTTGACGGATTCTTTCCCATTAATGTAACCACCACTAACACCAAATGAGAGTGTGGATTTGTGCATGCTCTCATCTAGCACTGTTGCACCCAAACAACAACCGCAATCGTAGCCCCAACTGCAACCACAACACCATCTATAGTCGCGACATCAACAACAGCCGCAACATCAACAATAGCCACAACATCATCCACAGCCACATCATTACACACAACCGCCACCACAACCTCACCCCCACATGCAACCATTAGGGAGTTATCTGGGCTCCTCTCCAATTCACATAATTCCCTTCCTCTTTCTCCCACCTGATGTCATGAGTAAGCCAGTAATGGCTACCTTAAACTTACCCAATTTCACATTAGGAATTCCCATGTGGTGCCTTGATCCACCCACCCAACCACCAATGCCCCAGGTAGTCTTAACCATCATGCAACCCATTTCGATCAAATCTCATCCTCCACCTGGCCTGCAAAAACCAACTACCACACCCACACCCACACTGCCCCACCCAAAGAGGGCCAGGGAAAAACATGCAAAAGCTACCACTGAACCTCGACAAATCCCACCTAGCGTCGTCTACGAAGAATAGGGGCATCCAACTCAAAAATTCCTTGATATTCCCATAATCTACGTGCATTTGGATGCCATGTATACAACGAAAAATCTCCTTGGGGTTGAACTCCCAAGCAGGCCAATAGTGAGAAACAAGTCATTAAGAACAAACCATGCTTGTGCCCTCTGCGGATTATATGGACAATATTCTCACCATTACCAAGACTTTTCCAAGTTCTGAATGGCTCTAGCCAACCTTCGACAACATTCCCTTGAATTTGAGATCACTTTGATCGAAGAATTTCACCCCTCACCTCCTTCTTCAGACACCATGTCCATTTACATGATGTCCAGTTCTACAGACCCTCTTATCTCCACCATCATCGATGACCTATCGGACCTGTCTTCCCATTGCTTCCACAATGATGAGGAGACACTTTGAGTCTTAACCACCCTAGAATACCCATGGGACAACATGCACCATTGCTTGTTCTTCCTCCCTGAAGAGCTTGTGTCATAGTCTGACCAGTTTTCCATGGAAACCAAATATTTCATTAATAGGAAAGTCGACTCATTCAAAAATACCATTCCGACACCAGACGCCTTCGAATAAGGGAACATGGACAACATTTTTCCAACCATCAAAATAAAAATATCAACCAATCCTGAGGTTAATTAAGAAATCATGCTGGGGGCATCCTGCTCCCTGGAAGAAGTTGCTGCCTACAAAGCCCTCATCCAAGAATTCTACGACATCTTTGCATAGTCCTACACTAAAATTCCCAACTTTGATCCATCCATTTTGGAACACCACATCGACACATGGCCTGCTGTGGCCCCCATGTGCCAAAATAACTGGCCCATCCACCCCTCCAAAGTTGCCACGATCAAAGATGAAATTGAGAAGCGGTGCACAGCTGGCTTCATTTACCCCATTGTGTACACCACTTGGGTTTCTAATCTTGTTCCCGTAAATAAAAAATAGGTTACCATCCGCATTTGAACAGAATTCTGTGATCTAAATGGGGCGTGTCCCAAAGACAACTTCCCAACACCCTTCATCGATCAGATTATTGATGCATGCATTAGACATGAGGTCTTTTCCTTCATGGACGGATTTTCTGGATATAACTAAATCCAGATCTGGAAAGAAGTTCGTTACAAGACTACATTTACAACCCAATGGGGCACATTTTCCTATCGATTAATTCCCTTTGGTATGAAAAATGTTGGAGCCACCTTCTAGGGTGCCATGACACACTATTTCCGTGACCTCATACACATAATGTTGGTCTATCTTGACAACCTCATTATGCAGTCACAAAAGCAAGCACAACACATAGACGACTTGCAGAAACCATTCCTATGATGTCGCAAGTACAAAATATGCTTGAACCCTTTCAAGTTTGTTTTCGGTGTCCCAACGGGCTGTCTCCTAGGGTTCATCATGTCACACAAAGGAATGACCCCTGATCCCCTAGAAGTCCAAACCACTTTCCCTCTAACGTGACCTCTTTAAGTGATGATAGTTCAGCTTGTAATATAGTCTTGTCCCTTTTTGTTTTACACATTTTTAAAAGTGACTATTATGTATTGTTTCCCCTCATTGCTCCAGATAGATCCTACCTCGGATCGATACATTGGATTTGTTAATGGAGCGAGTAGATGGTCTCCAAACCTCGCCTCAGCTGCATAGGTGATCTACTCCCCATCGCATGAGCTGATCCATATTGACGGAATATGCATGGGTAGTGTGACCAACAACCAGGATGAATATGATGGTGTCAATGGCCTCTTGGCCATCACTCTCCAGTTAGGAATTTTCCATCTCGATGTCTTCTTAGACTCCTAGCTGTTTGTCCCCTAGTTTAACAACTACTATTGGGTATGTGCTCCCTGCCTATTTAGAAAATTCCTATGCACTCAACAGATGGTTAGAAAATTTGAATTCATTACATTCACACATGTTCCTAGAAAACTCAATAGTGTAGCAGATCAGATGGCTAATGACATTCTAAATTGGCACATTCATAATTGCATATAGGAAACATACAAACACAACATCATGCATAATCATATATAAAACACACACACAAGTGTAAAAATACATCATATAGGAATTGCATTTCACATCATCATAAAAATACTCACATATAAAACCATAAAAATTGCATCCACAATATGTTCAGTACAAAATGAGAAGCAACATATGCTTCCTCAATTGGATATACATAGCGATGCAAAAAATCCTCAGTGCACCAACGGACTAGGAACAGCCCCACTAGTTGCTAGTCTGACTCAGACTCCTCCTCATAATCTGAATCAATATCATCAACATCTTCTTCCTCAGAACACTCATTCTCCTCTACAGGAATATCCCCTCGTGCCGCTCGATGAAAGTAATCATAAGATATGTCCATCCTCCTCATCACAGATGTCCACTCTGGAGGTACACTATGAATGGTGGTGATCAACTCATTGTCTAAATGCTGCCAACCATCATCACAAATCCCGTCAGCTAGCCACTCCAAGTTGAAAAAATAGTCTCTGCCTCCCTTTGTTAGCTGCAAGGGTTCCCCACAAGAATCGTCGCCTTTGCAATAGCGAGCACCCGCCTTTGATACCCAGGCGGCGGGCGGGGACCAACATCTACACAAGCAAAGACACCATCAGTCTATACATATTATCATTAACCAGCTCAACTACACTATGTACAAATATGAACATAAAGACATCACACATACATACCAGCTAGTCCCCATGCCTGACCAGGAGCTCGGGGCATCTCAGGATCACCACAATAATCTATACCCACATAAGGGTACTCTGCAATAATCACTAGGAGCTGCCGCCACTGCTCAAGAAACTCCTCGGTGAAAAAGCATCCCACTCTACCACCACCCTCTTGCACCATCATCTTGCACCACCTGCACATCCATAGGTCCTGTGGACCACCATCTCGCACTTCCTAGTGCATACGCAGAGTAGGTACTTTCTTAAAAACAAAAGCACATAAGAAGGACCCAAAACAAAAGTCTCCCCCAGATGCCCTTGCATTGTTCAACTGACGCCAAACATCCTGAAGGTACATATGGGCCCATGCATAGTAAGTTCCCCCCATGGCATGCTCTACTATTTGTAGCTTCCCTCCATATATATTGTGACTCCCAGTAGATCCCAATATGCGCAACAGCATAGTAGCAATAGCCTGTGTCGACACATCCTCAATGTCACACATCAGAATGTGCGAACCACGCATGTACGTAGTCGTGTAACAGTTCCTCTCACACAACTTTTCAAGTGTCTCCCCATGAGACAAAACCGATTCCAAGTCATCAACAACTCCCAACATAGGGATTCCATTCAAAAAGTATACATCCAACAGCATGATCTCAACATGCTATCCCTGGATCAGGAAAGCCTCCTCCCCAATATCCCAAAATATCACCAAAGTCTGCAGAAACACATGCAAGCTCTTCATGAGGGGTATCCACATGAACTTTAGGAACCCATAATGGGCCAGTGTAGCACACACATTCCCATCCCAGAATGCCTCCTCCTAGAATTTTTTGTAGTCTCTCTCACACCACTTTGCCTCAAGCATCCTGCATAAGAAAAATTCAGTTGTCAGCTACAACTCTTAGCAAAAAAGTCACCTAGGGACTAAGTCGCACCTGTCTGGACAAAAAGAGCGACCAGGTCTCCCAAAAATGTCTCATAGGTGTGACCCAGTCACTCTTTACGTCAAAAGGTGCGACCTGGCTCGTAGAGACCCTAACAAGCTCATAGATGACCCCCGGGTGAGCAAATTCAAAATGTAAACCACTAAAAATGTTATATTTTGCAAGAGCTCTTACCCGCAAGTAGTGGAACTCAAAACCACCAGTCAGAATAGGAGAAATCAGTGAAAGAAATCTAGGGCCCACCTCTCCAACTCTACACTGAACAGTGACAATGACACTTCACAAAGTGGTCCCCACCCTTATATAGGCCCCATTTGACCTATTTTCTCCCTTTTGACATAACAGGGCCATACAGAATCCGTTTGAGATGTTTTTTTTATCATTGGTTTCAGAATTCCACCCTTTATATTATTATGAGATGATTGTATCATGTTTAATAACTAATTTTTAGGACCATTTCCCAGAAGTTACCTTGGTTTACGAGCCACATCTTGGTGATACAAGTGTCTTTGGACCAGTACTTTCATCACACTTTCCTACTGCCACTCATGTGGGTTCCCAGGCCACCGCTTGGAAGGCACATCATTTTTTTTAGCATATAGCTATCTAATCCATCCACCGCACCTTATGCGAGTCCCCAGACTATTGTATGGAGGATGGATCATTTCCTTTGCATGCATTCGGTACATAACTACCTCCAAACTTGCACTCACATCACATGTAGTCAAGTCCATCAACCACAAATCACACATGACTCTCCTGATCTCTGTCTAAGATCCACCTTGGTTTTCATGCCTCTACCACACCAATTTGCATGCCTCTGCCACGATCTATCCCGTGCATGTATCGGTATGTTTAAGAGCCACCTGCTCCATCCATACTACACAAATGAATTTTGGACCATTGTCCACTATCCCGACATGGGGTACCACCTGTGCCACTACAATCGATTGACCATACAAAAGTTTCTTTTAAGCTCTTTTCTGACTCCAAAAAGAATGAAAAAATTACTGAGTGTAGTTGCTTCCTTTCCCTCTTGTTAAAGTATAGGAAATGGCATCTACATTATCTCATTTATCTCCTTTTGTGAACCATGTAGACTATCATATGAAAAGGACCTTCTTGGGATATTCAAGCGAAGACCTTTCCCCTCTGCATCCTTTCATGCTTTCTCGAGCAAAGGGGCCGAACTCTACAAAAAATCTTACTATGGGTTGTTGCTAAGCTCTTTTCCATCCTTCTCATCAATAAAAGTTGCTGAGAAAACTTGGTTTCGTTCATGCTCATAAAAGTATCTGAATGACCATCCAGTCAGTATAGGTTTAACCTTTTTTGGCCTGACTGGACTACCAATGGTAAAGAATTCTCTCATCCCCTACAGGATGGGCGAGATCTTTGTGTATACTTTTATCCTTTTTCGGGAACAGGAGACTACCAATGAAAAATATCCCCCACTGGAGTCTTCTTCAGGCTTTTAGACTCTCTAAAATTGAAAGCACCATTGAGCATTTACTTTCTCGGGCTCACAAAAAATCCATGAGATCGTACCAATGGTGTCTCTAGACACCACCCCACATGTAACAATTCAATAGCATTCCCACTTTGGGTTACCTTTGTTTAGAGTACTTGCAATATGTCTTCCTTGGATCCCATCAATATCAAAAGTGTCTACCTCCCCCAATTATTTCCCATCTGCTGTTACATTCCTGGTATTACAGCTATGATCCCTTTTCCACGAGTCTATTTCATTTGCTTCCTATTCTTCCCTATTGCCATACTCTGAACAAAGGAAGTTTGAGTCCACTATACTCCCTTTTCCTCTATTACACTCCCTCCCTCCCCCTCCCCCCTAATTCATTGAGTCAATCCTTAGATTGTCTCACATCTTTCGGTTATCTCCCTCGTGCTTCTGGTCAAGGAAAACCATTTCCTTGACAAGGGGCAGGTCTCCCTCTATCGAGGACAACACATGTGTTCCATAGGATAGACCCAGAGGTCCCTGTATCCTGGTTTCATTAACCTCATTGATGCGTTCCTTGGACTACTTGAGAGGATTCCTTAGTGCCTCTTGGGATGGTTGTTTCTCATGTGCTCGACTACAACTACATCATCGTACCATTGAGATTTGTACAGGGTAATGGTCCATGCAATATTTGGTTGAAGACCCTGGATGTCACCTGACTCTGGAAAATTGATTAGTCTATTTCAGGGATCCCAACAAGTTCATGTCCCTTGTGATTTCTGGGTTTTGTTGGAGAAAGTGTTCAGAAGCCCCAACAGTTCTTCTATATAGATTTATGATTGATACAGCACACTTGTACCATAGAGACTCTAACTCTCTGTTAGTAAAATATGTACCATTCCATATCTAGTAGACCATCAGTCATGAAGATAAAGAATTCCATGAGAAAACCATGGGTCCAATGTAGCAGTTCTTTAGATCAGTATTGTATTCAGCCTCTCATTGGGGAAACCAATATTGTAACAATAGTTGTACATGATTGGCTCTTGCATTATAGAGATTAGATAACAGTATTCTTTTGACATCGTTATGAGCATGGGGATGCATGCCTCATGCGTATACATGTCACACATTATTTTTATCTCACCCATTGATGGGAACCATATTAATACAAACACCAAAAGCCACCATTCCCTAGCCCAAGAACCACCACCTCTCCCTAAGAAAATCCTATGATGTCTATCGGCCATATTATGAGCTCCTTCCCTCACAAATCAGGGGGGAATATGTTAACCCAAAAAATCTCTCACTAAGCTCTACATGACCTACACCACCCAAGGACATCCATGCATGACCTTCATTTGACCCCCACACCCTCAAAAAGGCTTAAAAATATGAAAAATGGCTTAAGAACCCCTAAAAAGAGCCAAACTAGCTCCCATAGGGGCTAAAAACTCCAAAAAGAGGCTAAAACCCCTCAAAGGAGCTTAAAACCCCCAAATGAGCTAAGTATTGGGTGAAATGGGCTAAAGCCCCAACCAGGGGCTTAAAACCCTAAAAATCCCAAGAAAAAGTATAAATAGAGGGGTGGGGGTCACTCTCAAAACACTTCTCATCTCCCTATCATTATGCTTCTCATGTGAGTGACTTCAAACCATTTTCCTCTCAATCCATTCTCCCTTCCTCTCCTCTATTTCTCCATTGAGCCATAGCTCCCCATCCATTGAGAAGTGCTCTCCCAAGCTAGGGCATGGTGGCCCTTTCCAACCAGAGAAGGTATACTTGTATCTTTCTGTTTTTGTTTTGTTATATTGTAGTTTTATAACATGATTTGTTTGCAGACTTGTTTTTTAACATTTTGTTGCAGGTTTCCATTGATTTCTTGCATATAGTTCTTTGTTTTCTAACAGTTTGATGCAGGGTTTTGGAGCTTGGCCCTAACCTTGTGTGCATGGGTTATGTTTCATTTTGTTTTCTATCTATTTTTATGTCCATTCTCATAGGAACCCTACCCTTTTTTCCTATATACGAAAGGGATCCATTCATGCTTTTTAGCTAGGGTGAAATCCCTACTACAAATATCATATCCTTTCTTTGATAATCCTACTATCAGTCTCCTAGATTCATCTCCCAAAAATTGTGATTTTTCACTAGATACTGACTTGTATTTGAGCAACTCTTCCCCATTTAATTCACAAGATTGTATATGTGATTTAGAATATTGTTTTCAGGATGATATTCATCTCATGAAACAATTCATACCACCATCCATACCATCTACCATACCTATGAATAATCCTAAGGCTATACAAATCCCAAGTTCACTGGTTGATTCCTCATTGGTCTCTTATGTAGTGATACTTATCTTACATGGTTTGAATTCTTGTCTATATTTTCGTAGTTGTTTATCCATGAGCTTAGTCATATTTTTACTGATATGAAACATTTTTGGATCTATTCTAAACACTTATGGTTCATATCTCAAGTCCATCCATCATTCATATTTTTACACCTATTAGTTTTTCCCAGTTGCTCGTAGTTTTCCTACTCTAGTCCTATATCCTGATAGAGTCACTAAATCCTTTGTCTATGTTTTCCCATATGATAATGTTTCTGATATATCATATTTTTATTAGCCTCATATCAGATCTGGGAAGGTGCAACATCAGATTGGAATATTGACATGTGTTTCACATCATAATTTTGCAGCTATTCAGGGAACTGATTGTGTAACAAATTGTCTTAATTTTTGTACTTTTTGGGAAGGAGTATACATAGATCTATTTTCCATTTCATATTGTGTTTGCATATCATATTTTGTAATTATCAAGAATAATTCATATAATTCTCCTACTTCATCAGTTGATGAGATACAAAGAGTCTCTCATCTTCTTTCGTGCAGGTTCTACACTCTAGGACATGATCATGGAGTTCATGATTTCTTCATCAAGTATTTTACCAAGAATCACTTCATTCATCTCATTCAAGTGAATATAAATATATGTTTAAGACACATTATTTAAAAAAAAATTCCTTGTCCTTCCTTGAGGGAGGATTTTCCCCATGTGGTTTTGCCTCTTTCCTCACTTTTCTGGACATAATAAGTGTTAAAGGGTGACCATATCCTTGTTGCTGGGCCCTATATACACCTATATATTTTGACATACCATCACAAATTTAGACTTAAAGGGGGGTTTTAGGATATAATTAAACCCACTCATAACTTAGGATAATATATTTAATCATTATTTCATTAAATTCCTACCCAATAGATAATTAATTGGCATCCACTTGCACCTTAAAGTCAATTCATGCCATCTATACCCCAAGAATGATTTGTTTCTGATTCTAGGTTGATATTGACCACTTTATGCTCCTAGAATTAGTAACTGTACTTTCCTACAGATCCTTCCTTATTCTTCTTTTATCCATATTTATTGTGGATATGGTAAAACTAGTTAGCTAGGAAACTGGTATCTTTTGTTCCCAACCCATCCTCCATGATTTTCTCTCCATTCTCCAATATTAGCATGTTTATCCATAACTCTTGACAACTCACTCATGATTTTTCTAATTTGTGAGGTCCCTAACTTATTTGGGAAGTTCTTTACCCACCTATGGGGGTTTATCATATTTGGTAAGTCTACCTTTCTTAGCTTTATGAGTTGTCTCCATACAACTCGATTTTTACTATGAGGGATGTACTATTTATGTACACTATTATTCATCATTATTAAATTGAAGGATAAACTGAAATATTCATCTCTTCATTCATGTGATTCAATATCTTTTATTCTCTCTATTTTTACTATGTATGATTGTGAGGATTATCTTAGTTGCGAGATCCATTTCCAGTGCTTCTTATTAGCACGTTTTCTCATAGAATTGGAGCTAATATTTATACAGTTCTTTGAGAAGGCCTAGGTGCACTTTTTAATACCAAGGAGAATCATCTCAATGCATTTTGGACTAAACATTGGGGAAAGAGGGCACTAAGTTGAAGTGATACAGAACATTATATGCATGGATAAATGGATAGACAAAAGTAGCGAACAATACTTTGGTGCATCTTTTAAGGGGTTACAATCAGAAGAATCCAAAGACTTGGGATCAAAATGTGATTTACATCAACCCTATTATAACAAATGAATCCACACTTCCATTGGGAAGTCCCTTTTTGAAACTTGTTTTGGATATCTTCCACTCTCACCTCTTGATGTTATTTATTAACACCAAGGGGGAGTGAAGGAAGACACCATCCGTGAAGAATTAAGAGTTGAAAAATTCATTGATAAGATTAGATAAATATGTTCACAAGTACTTGATACATTGAAGAAGTCAGGGGAAAATCATAAGGTGAGATATCACAAACATAGAGTTGAGAAAAAATTCAATTTTGTAGATAGATTATGGTTGCAACTGAATAAGGAAATACTACAAGGTCCTTCTAAGAAGATCAAGGAATTGTGATATGGTCCTTTTGATGTGTTGGACAAGGTAGGAGATAATTCCTATTGAATGAGTCTACCCCCATATATGTGTGTTTACTTAGTAGTGAACGTGGAAAATTTTAAACTCTATCAACCTTCCATGTTGGACTAGTAACCTAATAAAGTATTAGCATCTATAGAGGACTCAAAACTATAGAATCGAGAAGGGTTAGAAAAATACATGATTTTGTAGAAGATGTCCAAAACAACCAAGCAAGGAAAATATGAACTTTGATAGGTGGGGTTGAAAGAACAAGTTATAGGAAATTCTAAATGGCACTCCAAGGAGAACGTAGAGAAAAAATTCCTCACCTCATTTGCTAAAAGATTTTGGGGACCAAAAGACTACCAAAATGGAGAGGTGTGATCGAAAATGGATTAACATACATACATACATACATACATACATACATACATACATACATACATACATACATACATACATACATACATACATAGATACATACATACATATATATATATATATATATATATATATATATATATATGTATCAATGATTTTGGAGTCAAAAGTATGGATGAATTGGATTTTAGATCCCATTTTAGGGGCAGGTCTTATTTTGTAGATTTGGGTTCCAAAACCTTTCGTGGGATGTTTGAGGATATAAATAACGATTTTTGGGGGTCAAAAATTCCATCATTTTTCCATGGACCTTGATGTGATTCTATGCTCCAAGACTCTTTTAACAATCCATGAAACACTTAAAATAGAGTTCCTATGAAGAATTTATTCCTATAGCAAGTTGATCTCTCTAATTAACCATCATGCTACGGAGTGATTCCACATAATATCTCATTTCTCACACATGTGGATCTAGTCACATGTGTATTTTTAATAAAATTATAGAAGGTCCAAAACCCTAGCCCTAATAGATAGTTGGGACATACAAAAGCCCTAAACACAACCCTAGATTACTATCATGCAGTGGTAAATACCAAGCCATTAGGAAAATGGGGGGTTTCATTATTTTGATGTTATGTATTGTTCCATAGTTGAAAAACATCATAGTAGGTGATAGTAGAGAAGAATACATGAAGTAGGATATCTTGTTATTGAAAAGTCAACGATGAAAGTGCAGGAGTGTAATTTTGCATGAGAGTGAAATTATGGTTTCTGTGACCTAATTTCATAGTGACTTATTAAATACAGCCAAGGTGTAATTGTTACTGATATTTTTAGTGTGAAGTCAGTTTATCTTAATAGGAGAGCTCATTAGTGTATTATGAGATAAGAGGGGTGCATTCTAGAGAGAATGGTTTCACTTCTCAAGGAGAGAGGCTCATATGTGAGACAGATATGACATTCTTCATCTGATGTAGACAGAAATTAAATCAGTGGACGAGATAGTTACCAGATCCAATTTTTCTAGTATTAGAGAAACATATATCTAGAGGAAAAATTAGGGGCACATTCTAAGAGCGAGGGTACATTCTTTGGATGAAGGAAGGGATAGATCTGGGATAGATATTTCATTCTTCTCAATGATTGAGGAAGGAATCATCTACAAGGAGTGTCAGATTCAGTGTCTAAATAGATTCAGTAGTAGTCAAATCAGGTATTGATCTAGCAAAGTGAGGGGCGCATTTCTTGAGGGGCACATTTAAGTAGAGAGTGACAACCTGAGTTATGGTTCCTTTAGAGCTGAGAGAGGGGTAGAGGCAGATGTGAGCGAGGATTAATATTAAAGATTAGTGGTATAGAGAGGGTAATAGTCAGGAGGCAGAGTCACGCATTCCCACCTACACTAGCTATTACATTAGTTGAGAAAATATGACATAAGTTTGCATTGATATCTCTCATATTGTATTGTAAAATGATTAATATTATAAAATATTCCATACCTCTCTCACTAGTTCTCCCTTTGGGTATTTTCAAATTTCATGTGTGATTGCCATATTATTTGTTAAAGTGTAGATATATTTCATGTGCTTAATATTATAAGTATATTGTGCAGTTGTTACCTTATTTTGGATTGAGAAGTTGGGTTTAGTATATGCATGTGGCTTATTGAGATCTAAGGTCGATCTAGCATCTAATATTTCTAGAGTGAGTAGTGACCTCTGTAAAATTTATATGGTATTAAAGTGAGGTTAAAGATCATGGAAATATCACTTAGAAATACAAGTTGTATACAAGATTTGTGTGGTGACACAATCGAGATGTCATATCCGTGAGATATATACCATATCTACCAAATCTAAATAGTAGGGTTAATATATGTGGTTTTATAGGTCAGATCTATCATCTCTGTGAGTCCAAGGTTCATTTATGTGAGTATTCATACTAAATATGTGAGGACTCATAAAAAATATATTATATCTATGAGGTTGGATGTTATATATGTGATATATCTTCCAAAATATGCGAGTAAGAGCCAGATCTATGACTAGGAGAATTTAATTCTTCTTCAAAACCATTTTGGTTCATGGTTTTGTTAGTAAATCATGACCATAAAATTGAAAGTGGTGGATAGATTGCAACAAACGTAGTCGAAAGAAATAGATGAAGTTTATATTTTTTCAAAGAGGTTTGACAAAGAGTATTCCCTCGTTACATTCCATTCATGCATGTCAATAGATGTGAATGATATTTCCACATAGGATATTGACAGGGAATTGTCTTTGATTTCTTGTCACTCATTGAGTGCATCCGCTTCAAGTATTTAGTATGTATATAGCGGTGCCTCCAGTCACACGAAAGGGATTACAAATAATTTTATAGATCTCACTGAGAGATGGTTAGATCTATAGTTTTTTCTGGGAGATAACATTTCAGTTAAGGTTGTTGGATGAGGGACAATTTCCTTTCAAGGGGAGTCTAGAGACTCCATGAAGTTAAGGGATGTCTTGTATGTTCCCGGGTTGAAGAAGAACTTGTCATCAATTTCTATTATAGAGGATAGGGGATTCTAGGTGATGTTTTGAGATGGAAATGTATTCAGTTTACCTTAATGGATCCATTATAGCTATAGTAGTTAGGATTAGGGTATGTAGTGGGAAACTATAGGGTTCATCTTTCAACTTCATCATGCCCTAGCTCATGCATGGGAGGATGGCCACCTACATTATCCAAAATTAAGGATTGTCAAGGAGATAGTGACAGGTGTGCAAGAGTTTGGCACAGAGCAAAATGATGTGAGTAAATTGTGCACACTTGGTAAGTATGTCAAGACTACTTTTCCAAGTAGTGATAATAGGTTAGTACGGATACTTAACTTGACACATTAATACCTTTGTGGTTCAATGTTTACTACATCATTGAAGGGTTACTAGTATTATGCGACCTTCATTCATGGATACCACATGAATACCTAAATATACATTCTCAAAAGAAAGGAGTCGAAATAAATCTTGCAAAAGTTGAAAGAGTTCAAAGCTCTAGTGGAGAAATAGTTAGGGAGGAGGATCAAAGTATTTCATTCAGACAATGTGAGCAAGTAGACCTCCAAGGTTTTATATTTTTTATGTGTTTAATATGGAGTGAAGAGGTAGTTTATTATACCTTACACACCCCATCAAAATGGGGTGGAGAATATAAAGAATAAGGTAATAGTTGGTGTAGTGATATCTATGTTGGATGATTCAGGATTTCCATTCTTTCTCTTGGAAAAGGCTTGTAACACGATTGTGTACATTCAAATTAGGGAATAATGTTGAGGTAGGTCATTTCAGGATCTTTGGATTTCTTATCTACTCTCATGTCCCTTCGAAGAAAAGGACAAAGTTGGATCCCACAACAAAGAAGGGTATCTTTGTTTTGTATGAGTATATTTTAAAATCCTATCAGATATATATTCCCACAAGGAAAGAGATAGTTGTGAGTTGGGATGCGAAATTTGAGGAGGAAAAGGCTTTGAAGAAGTCTCATGAGTTGGATAAGGGAGAGAGTACAAACACTCAGAGCTATGGGTCATAGGTATTAGGGGTGATAGGTTCAAAGGTAACTAGTTCCACATGCACAGGTACGTGTATGCAGCATTGAGAAATAAAAAGATAGGTTTGTTGTGAGAGGGTTCTCACATAATGAGGGAATTAACTATGATGAGGCTTTCATTATAGTTTCTATATACACTTAGACTAGATAAATGATCTCCATTGCAGTAGAAATGGGATAGAATATCCACCATATGGATGTAAGCACATCATTTCTGAATGGATTCATACAGGAGGAGTTATACATTGATAATCCATAGGAATTTGAGGTACTTGAGAGAGAGTCTCATCTATCCAATTTGAGGAAATATTTGTATTGTCTCAAGAAATCCCAAAAATATTTATATTTAAGAATAGATACCTACTTAGAGTAGATGGATTTCTAGAAGAGTGAGGAAGATTCCAACCTTACTTTATGGTAGGTAATGGGGATATTCATCTTCTAGTTATGTGTGTGTATTTATTGTTTATTACTGGAGTGGAGAAACTCATGGATAGCTACAAGAAAGATCTTGCTTCATAGTTTGAGATGAAAAACATAGAGTTGATGCATTATTTTCTAGGTAAGGAAGTGTGGCAAGAGGATGGGAACATCTTTCTGGGACAACAAAAATATGCAGTTAACATTTTGAAGATAGTTTAGATGGAATACTATATACCTATGAAAACACCTATGATAACCAATAGAAAGAAGTAGTGGCTTCTAAGGAAGATTTGTTCCAATTAGGTATCATCGGATAATTAGATATCTGATGTATTTTGTCAACACTAAGCTATATATTTGCTATGTTTTCAATAATTTGAGTCAATATATGTTCGATCCCAAGAGTGTGCACTGGGTGGTAGAAAAGAACGTGCTCAAGTACCTTAGAGGTCCTATAGAGAATTGTCTTAACTATGAGAGAAGGGGTGGAATATATTTTATTGGCTAGAGAGGTTTCTAACTGGGAAGGTAGCGCAGTGGATAAGAAAATCACCTCTTGGTGTTGTTTCATCTTGGGTTTGATAGTTGTGTCATGGTTTATAAGGAAACAAAAGTCAGTGGCCCTTAGTTCTGCAAAGGAAAAATATATAGTAGTGAGTCTATATAGTTGTGAATTTGTTTGGATTTGCAAGATGCTAGTGAGTTTATTTGATATACTATTGGAGCCAATGCAATCTACTATGATAATCAAAATTGCATGAAGATCACAGAGAATCCAGCATTTCATGATAGGTCCAAGCATATTTAGATAAGATATCATTTCATCTAGCTCATGTTCAAATGGAACAAGTTCATATTCAGTTAGTTAGTTGGATCATGGGTCCTTTCAATCATTGTGGATGGATGAGGGTGCACATCCATATCCTCTTCATCTCTTATGGCTCCATGTAGAAACCATATATATCTCATTTTATTGCATACTTCATCCACCATATGTGCAATCCTTTCCATTCTTGTCCCACATTATGGATATTTGAAAAAAAATTGTATCTCAAGAGAGCGGTACTCTCTAAAATTAAGGTGCTTCAAAAGCCCATCCGTCAGTCCCAAATAATCTACAAAGTAAATAAATGGTTTCTTTCGACTCCCTCTACAAGAGAACCCATCATGAATAGATATTAGCCTCATGAATTCATCATATGTTGAAACATATAAATCATCATAATACTTGTATGTGAAATGAGATGAAGTACTGCATGTTGGCTCTTCATCTATGAATTTGTAATCTCCTTCATACAATTCATAATCACCTTTTTCAACTAAGATAGGTACCCTTCTCATGGCTACAAATTTGCATTTGAAAAAATAGTTTCCCTGAGTAGAGGAAACCAAATATGATACCACTTGTAATTTTCTGAATCAGGTTCAGTAGATCATTAAAAAGAATCAATTAGATAGACTCAAAACTAGGTGTTAGGAATAGACCATGACTGACTAGTTTTGCTCAAAGTAGCATTGAATTCCTCTAAAGTGAATTCACGCTCATGGAATGGATATGAAATGGGTATGAAAGGTCTGAAAAATAACATGAGAGAAACATTAGATCATAATTCATTCTAATTATTGGACAAGGAGGTTACACAATTTCCTTTACACAAAGCACTGGGACATTTTATGTTTCGAGCATCAACGAGGCTAAAGTATACTCCAAGGATCCTGGTAACATTTCATATGTAAAATATATCCATTATATTGGTATGGGTTGAAACTAGAATTTTAGGAATGTTTTAGCACAGTTTGGGAGGAAAATTATAGCTAGGATCACTCTAGGACAGCTGAACTAGTCTAAATTCATGAACTTGCAAATGAACTCAAATACTATCGAATTTGTGATATGAGACATGTAATATTATCAATAGGATATTAAATAAAACCATGAATAGAAATAATTCAGATCCATTATGCAGAGGTTCATTTATTTACAGTTTATTGAATAATAGTCAATTTCTATGCGAATCTGGGAACGGTCTTGGAAACAACTACAAAAAGACCAACTCCTTTATTGATGAAACCTCAGAACTGAGGTATATAGTTAGTAATAATACATAAATCATATATAACACCCTAAGGTTTCATTATTACATCATATTCTTGAATTCTACATAGAAGAGATGAGAATATTAAGAAATAAGAAGAAGAATATGAGGATTTGATATGTGGCTAGAACTATATTATTCTAAGATTTGAATTTTTTTTATAACTTATTAAAAAAAAAAAATAAACCCATTGATAATGGAAAAATGTCATCATCCTCATAGTAGAAGCATGGGGCACATCTCCTAACTTGGACTAGGGGCACATCTCCCATGTCTAGAGTAACACAATGCTCTCAAATCAATTCACAAACTAACAAAAGATGTGATAGTGATGTACTATGATTATCTTATAAACATATTTGGATTAAAGGTCAAATTTTATCTTCATTTGGTCAACTTTCCTCGGCTAATGCACCCTCATCAATGGATAGAAACTTGCCTTGATTTCCAAGCTTTTATTTTTTTTATTTATGCCTTTACTGCTTTATCCTGCTTTATTGCTTTATTCTTCTTTTTCTTCTTTATTCTGTTTTTTCTGTTTTATTCTGCTTTTCTGCATTTAACCTACTTTATCATGCTTTCCCTACTTGATCCTTCTTTTCTGCTTTATACTAGTTTCCGGCTTTCCTGCTTTGTGTTAGCTTTCCTTTTTTTTTCTTCTCTGATTTGGATGCTTTCTTCTTTCTTTCCTCTTCTGCAACTTCCTTGTAGTCAAACCTTATTTCCTAATGCACCCCACTTGTCCCATTATCCTTATTATTTTAATTAAGATGAAATTTATTCATGGAAAATAATTGATCTAATAGTGTATATTCAACTTTAGGATATAATAACTCCTATTATTAATTAATTTCCTTATTTCAAAATCTAATCTCAAGAAATTAATGGAATGTATTCCTAAAAACATATGGACTAATTTCCTAATGGAATGGTCCATATCTCACCAAAATAAGGACATGACATTTAAGGAAGAGAGATATTAGATAAGGGGTTGAGATAGCTACCATATCTAGTTCATCTAGTAGAATAGCAACATAGATAGAGAGGCGGACTAACAGGGGTGCATTCTGAGAGAGGGAACATTATATGGCTGAAGGAGGGTGCATATATATGATATATATGTCATTATTCTTAGTGTTTTGGGTAGGAATCATCTGGAGGAAGGGAGGGATTCAATTTTTTATTTGATTCAGTAGCAGTCAGATTAGATATTGACCTAACATAGTGAAGGGCGCATTTCATGAGAGAGGTGTGCATTTCACTGGATAGGGAGAAACTGAGTTAGGGTTCTTCCACATATCAGAAAGGGGTATAAAAATAGGGGCATGAGGCCTAATATCATAGAGCAGTGATATAGAAAGGGGCACAATTAGGAGGAAGAGAGGCGCATTTGGGAAGAGGGGCACATTCCTAGCTACATTAACTATTCCAGCAGTTGAGAAAACTTGACATAAGTTTGCATTGGTATCTCTCATATTGTATTGTATTTTCTCAACATTATAAAATATTTCATATATCTCTCACTAGTTTTCCCTTCAAGGTTTTTTTAGGGAACTTTGACCAAAACAAGTGTGTTAATTTCATGTGCTATTTCCATATTATTTATTAAAGTGTAGATATATTTCATGTGCTTCGGATTATAAGTATATTGTGTATTTGTTACCTTCTTTGGGATCCAAAAGCTTGATTTAGTATATGAATGTGCCCTATTGATATATAAGGCCGATTTGGGATCTAATATTTATAGAGTGAGTAGTGACCTCTGGACTATTTACACTTGCAGTAACCATTCTAGATGCAAATTCATAAGTAAATCCATAGAGAGTACTATTTTCTTTATATGTGTGCTACATATTGAAGAATAAAAGGACAAGGCATATTCATCATTTTTTGTTGGTATTTTTCCCATAATAGGTTTCCCTGGGATAAATCTTATCTTGATTGTGTGAATTGTGTATTTCTTTTTTCTAGTTATTTATGTTTCAGTTCGGGTTATTTAGCATTTAGTGAAACAAGTTAATAAAAAGAACTAAGTTGTTGTTAAAATATTGTAACTTGGGAATATATTCTAGTTGTATTAATTGTATTCCTCCTTCAAGAGGTGTAACTGATGTAATTGGTCATGTAAGAGTTGTTAACCCAAAAATCACCTGACCTGCTACATATGGTCTGCACCACATAAAGACATCCATTTCCTAACCCCTATTGACCCCCACACCCTTTCTTAACCTATGTTTTCCCCTGAAAGGCTCAAAAACATCAAAAAGGGATTAAAACCCCAAAAAGGATCCAAAAATAGCTCACCAAGGGGCTAAACCCCTCAAAAAGGGGCTAAAACTCCTAAAAGGGGCTAAAAACCCCAAATGGAGATAAAAAAGAGGCGGAAAGGGGCTTAAAAGCATAGAAAGGGATTAAAACCTTGACCAAGGGATAAAAAACCTAAAACTTGAGAAAAAACTATAAATATAGGGGTGGGGGTCACTCTCAAAACATTCATTCTCTGCCTACCATTACTCTTCCCATATGAGTGCCTTGAGGATCCATCTCTCTCAATCCATTCATCCCTCTCATTCCCTTTTCTCCACTATTCTAGTTTCCTGTATGTTGAGAATTTCTCCATACCACCCAAACTAGTAGAGAGAGGTAGCGTCTTGAGCTAGGGCATGGTGGCCCATCTTCCAAAAAGGACTTAAGTATAATGATCTCAATGTGTTGTTTTGATTTTTCAGTTTATAGTTCAGATAACTCATTTATGCTAAGTTTATTTCTAACATTTTTTGCTGCACGTTCTCCATGGTTTATTGCTAACAGTTCATTGCAGGTTCTCTTCCATTCATTTGAATCTACTCTTATGTCCTATAGATGGAAGGTAGGTTCTTCTGCATGTAGCTAGGGATTCTTCCCTACTATAGTTCGGAGACCATATTGGGTTGATCCCACAGGATCCCTACGTTTATTTAGTTTTTTTAGATTTTTAAGTAGTTGTTTAACAAGTTTATTTCCAATTCTTTCCATTTATTTTACTGGGCGAACCCTCTTGAGGCTAACTTGAGACCGTTCGGCCATAGTACTAGTTACTATCAGTTTTTCTCATCTCCAACTTTTAAAATTTTCCATTTTTGGGCTAGGTCACCACTTTAGAGCCTGAAAGGGTGACCCTGTCGCTTAGATTTTCCCTATAAGAGTGACCCCCTCGCTAAATTTCCCTCGACTAAAGCGACCTACCTTTGTAGGATGAGTCGCATGTTTCAGGCTAAACTCTGTGACCCCCTCACCTATTCTAGGATGAAAGGTGTGACCCCCTCACCAAATTGGCCCTGATAAGAGTGATCTGTCTCTCGGATGTCTGCTTCGACTAGTCGAACTGTTAGTGGAGCTCTATCGCCACTGTCCAATAGCCTCTCTATTTTTGCAAGCAATGTTTTAGGTTTAATTTATGTGTGGTTAAATATTCAGGAAAATAAATTTGTTTAAATGCTTAAGTTAAAACCCTCTAAGTTGATTTTTAGTTTTCCACTTAATCATTGGAAATTAACCCCCTTGCACAACCCTCCCTCCTCTACTCGGTCATCACCCTCCAAGGTATTCTGAGATAAGAGAGGGGGTTGAGAAAGTATAGTAATAGGCACTTATCACTGTCATTGCTACAAAAAAACTAAAAATGGGTGACTTGGAAGGTAGAGGGGGCTGATACCATTGGGGGTTTCATGGCATTTGCGTCCTACCTGTTGACCAACCTTGCACTCAAAGAGTGACCTGAGGATATACGAGTGGGATTAGTCCCACTGTGTTGAGAGCGCACCACTCTTTCCTGGTATAGGAAGAATACAAGGATAGGGTAGTCACCTAGAAAATTTACAATTTTTGAAAGTTTAATAGTTACATCTTGAGTTCTGATTAAGTTTCAGTTCTATTCACAAGTTTCCCATTGTTTAATCTACATAAGAAACCAGAAATGTCTGCTAAACTATATCAATACACCAAATGACTACAGATTAACATGTCTAAAACAAAATTGCAAATAATAATTTAAAATAGGACTCATTCACAAGGATGCACACAACCACAAAACTTAATCAACCAAACTTAGTTCATGATGTTGATCCAACCATTAAAATCAATTAATTTACATTAATTCAAAACTTTGCAGTATGAGGACATAAGTCCCTAATTTCCTTAACCATGGGAAGTACTTGGGCTATGCTCTAAAAATAATTATGAGGAGTACCATTGGAACCCTAAAGCATCTTGCCAACGAGAGGAATTGCTAAGCAAAATGGGCAACAACCCCCATCGATTGACTAGTAAAACCTGTGAGGAAAAATGCAAGCGTTGTTTCTGGTAGACTTGGTGGCTGAGCAACCACCTGAAATCCACTAGAAATCCATTGAACTAGGGTCCATATATTCATCACCAATAACATTGTTTGACTCAATAAAAAACACCATTGATCCATCATGTTCCTCCTCTCTTCTTAGGGGGGAGTCCCCTTAGTTTGGCCCATTGAACCAACACCATCGAGACCATTCTCGACGACCTACTACACTATCATAAGGTCACATAGCCTATGAATCTGACTCATACTCATACCAATATGAGCCAAATTTTCACACTGCACCATCCAGCCCCATGGCTGGTATAAACCCAGATCCCTTCTCCAGAGGGTTGATTGGCAGTGGACCCATTTCCATCCCTCAAATCGTCACCAACATCCCTGTTGGTGGTCCTATCATAGTTACGTAGACCATGATAAGTAAGCTACCCAATAGTAGAGGACCCACACTTATACTAAACATTCCCTTCATCTCACCAGTCATACCCGGGTACAGCGACCCTTCCACGACTTTGTCGGCTATCCCCATTGTGGGAAGTCAGCCACACGTGCCCCGAGTCACATAGGTCCATCACATTCTAGTAAACCCTGATGCCATTACTGGTCCTTCCTTCACTGATGTTGGGTCTAACCTCCCTTTCATGGCTCGCCTAAACTTGTCGGATTTGGTTAGGTTAACCAACGACCCAATCTTCCATCAACCCCATTGGAACCCCATGCCAACCAAACTCCCATCAGACATTCCAATGGTTCAAGGGAAGGCAGGGGAATTCCCTCAAAACCACATAATGATGTTTTACCTATGGTTCTCATCAAACAAGATCATAGATGACTCTATTAGACTGAGGTTGTTCCAACACACCCTAATAGGTGCCACAGCCAAATGGTACATTGAGCTACCCCAATCCAAATACCCAGATGTTAACTCCTTGGATTGTATGTTCCTGCAGTATTTCCAACTCCCCATCAGATACAATGAAGGGGTGGACATATTACTATCTTGCTGTCAAAATACTGTGACCCATATAACCGACCACATCCATGAGTGGTGGCGATGTCGTAGTTTATGCAAGATACAAATTCATGATAGGATCTTCCTGGATTGGTTCCTAAAAAAATTGCTACCATCTATAGCAAAGGACATTGCATTCGAACATACCCAATTTGAAGAGGAAGCCATCATAAAATCCCAATAGTTTGATCTTATTTATTCCCAGTCTGAATACCTTTATAGCATCATTCTAGATGCTCAACGTGCGGGCACTTCTTACCATGACACATCCATGGCATCCCATGCCATAGATGGAATCATAGTCTCTGTTTCACATTAATCACAACATCATGTGACACAACCTATGATGCCACCACATTCAAGAAACAACCCTAGTGTTTCCAACCCTAACCAATAACTTGACTATTTGAGGATAATGTCTAAGTTCGGAGCCACAACCTCATATGTACAACCCATGCCACAACAACATGCCCCTATGCAAGTTTGGCCATCATAACAATATTTCAAATAGATGACTGGATTTGTAGCACCAAATCCCCCAGTCTACTATGTGCCACCAGCACAAGCTTCTCTAACCCCCACCCTAGCCCTGCCACCACCCTTAGGACAAGTTTTTTCCTAGCAAAACTGTCCCAACCTACCAACCCCCAACATACAACAAGGGAAAGCCATAAATAACTAAGCTAGGAATCGAGGCAATAACCAATTGCAAGGAGGTGGCCAATAGTGAAATCCTCCCAACAACGTTAGGGAAAACAGGCCAGCTCAAAATCCCCAGCAACCAAACCCACCTAGACGCAACGCTTCATTACGTACAAATCAGCCATGCAAATTATGCGATGTTTGTAGACACCATACGCATGAATTCCCCTTCGTGGGTTGCGCTAAGTGTTTCCACCTTTCACACACCTAGGGGGGAACGTGGCAGAAATATTCAAGCCACTCGGTGTGTCCTTGGGGGAAAGTCTCGAGTCAAGGCTGTCACCTTGTTATGACTCCTCCATTTAGGAAAACTGCTAATGAAGCCAAGGGGGCTAGACCCTACAAGCTGCTAAGGTCAGTTACTTATATGATGATGGTATTAAATAAGTAAGTTTTTTAGGATTTTTTATTTAACAATTGTAAAAAAAAGATAACATGATGACACAATCACAAATAAGCACGATATGACATCCAATCATGTATAGATTGAAAGAAATAAACAGTTGACCAGTGCCTTAAATGGAGCCGAAAATAATTAAGAGTGCTTGCAAGCGCTGGAGTGAATGTTGTGCAATTGTATCTTGGTATGTTTTAAATTAATGTGAAAAAATGAGTGAATTAAATTAGGTGGGGGGAACTCTAGATATACCCCGGGGGTACTTGGAGGATGTCCAAAAGTAACAACTGCTAAGGCTACCCACAAGGAATTTGTGGGCTAGATGGAGTCTCTAAGACTATGTTGATAATACACCTGCTAGGATGTAACAGAGATCGACGCCTCGAGGTCACTATCCAGTAGTTCCCACTTCCTTTGGGTATTTTGCCACCGTTTATGGTTTAATTGAGGCGTTGGATTTTCTCCTACGGTGGTTAACTGGGAAAGTGAATCCTAATTATTCTAGTCACTCGTGTTGCTTTTTATGCATCTTGACTTATCAGATGAACCGTAGGCAAGTGCAAAGCATACACACCGGAGTATTGTAAATTTTATTAAATTTTAAAAGCGTGTTCTTATTAAGAAAAGACCCTCCAGGAATCTCTTTGGGTCCAAGTGGAACTCAATCAAGAAAACAAGGAGGGGTTAATTTTATTGTTTGCTTCTGAAAAGTAAGAATGAAAATAGAACCAAAAACACACACCAAAGGTTTTCTAATTAATCCTACAACGATCCTATTTTACCTTTCGGTTCAATCGGGGATTCGTGGGGTAAGTATTAGTATTAATTTGATTTAAAAATATGGAATAATGAAAAATATGATTAAAGTATACAATTCTTCATGACAATACTAAGCTAGAGCAAAAAACAGGAAAAAGTGCAAAAAAGTGAAACGGACGCGGATCCCCTTAGGGGGGACGGGGAGTGGGATCGAAAGAGCCTACTCGAAGTGATTATTTATTATTAAAGGTTAAAATATCATCAAACTAATTTCACTTTGATCCTTGTTATCTTGGATTCAAAGGATTACAACAAACTTACAACAAGCTTAATAAGGAAGCACATCAATGAGGGAAGTCTCCGAGAAGCTTCGGTTTACCCAAGAGTCAGAAAAAGGGCAGAGTCTCCTTCTAATTTTTGTAAAATATGCTAAAAACCAGAAATATATTAAAATAAAATGTGCCCAAAAACACTTTAAAAGTGTTTTGGGTCACCACACTAATTACCGAAAAAATGACTAAGTTAAAAATTGTTAAAAAGGAACAATTTATTTTTGCAAAAAGGAACCAAGGAAATAAATATTTCCTTGGGAAATTGTCTTGCCTTTTGGGCAGACAATATGATGTGCACTTTCTTGTAGAAATTAAATATTTAAAGAACAAAAAAAAAAAAACTACCTTATGAGCAAGCTTTAGATCTGCTATTTAGCTACTTGCAAAAAGGAATTTCTTCACCTAGATCTATCTTTAAAATATGATATTCTTTATGAAATTTCAGATCTAAGCAACAAGACTCTTAGGAACTAGATCTAACAATGTATAAGCAATTTTTATAAGTAGATATGGTCATAAGAGGATGAACAAGTAACTAGAAGTTTGATTTTAATAAAATGGAGGAAGAGAAGGGGGAAGGCTTGTTGCTGGATAGATCTGCAAGGGAAAATTGTTAGTGGAATGTAGAGGGGAAATTTCTCCACAAAATTTTTGGATGTACATTAGAGTTAAACTAGATTCACATCTCATCCAATCCTCTCCACCTGAAAGCTAAACACACAACCTTGCACAAAACGTTATGAGATCTGGATATATATATGAAAAAAGAGACAAGAATTACATCCAAATAAGCTTATTAAACATGCATAATATAGATATTCAAGAACATATGATATGATATGTAGAGAAAACAAGTAATCTTAATTTTCCAACTACACTCCTATTGATTCAGCTGAATCATTCAAGCCAGACAAGGCTCAGATGTAGAAATTGATAGGAATACTGGCAACATCAATAACCACAAGACAATGGTTATTCCACACACATGAGCGTATTACACCATTTAGCCTCCAAATATTCTTTATTCCAACAATGAAAAGATTACAATAGTATTACAATAGCAAGCCTATTCTCTCCAACTCGAACTAACTTCAAGAAGGGAATGGCAGCCTCAATTTATAGCAAAAACAAGCCCACTGGCCCAAAGGGGGGGCAAATACTGACTGGGAGAGGAGCTGGGAGATGATCTGCAATGAACTGGGTGAGATATAAATTGAATTAGGAATTCTAGGTGTGCAACCTCTCACCTGTGACGCCACCACACCACCTATCGGCTCACCTAACTCATCCTGACTGGACAACACAACACAATTCACCTAATGAGGGAGACAGATGCCCTCCAAACCCCAGTGAAATCACAGAGGAGATGAGAGGGATTGAAACTGATGCCTCTATCAAAGGAAATTCCCCACAAAAATTAGGGAGGCCGATAGAAACTGATTTCAATCAAATCAGCCAATATTTGATTTTTTGGGATTTTCTTACATGAGTGATGGAAAAATCACTCAAAACTAAGGAAAAGTAGTTTTATGGGTTTCCCGGGTGCTCCGAGTTAGAAAATGATCACCCCCATGCCTGAAATTGACTTTTAACCCCACTTTTATTACAATAGCAATTTTTCCATTTAAACTATTAAAAAATAGCCTAAGTTTTGTGGAAGAATTAAAATTAAAAATTAAAAAAAAAACAAAACCTAGGGGACTTGGGACATGTTTATATGACTCGACCATAATGCCTAGCATGTTTATACGTTGACACACAGACTCTAATAACATCAATAGGACTAAATTTCAAACCGGCCACCCCAACTTTGGAGGTATTGAGTGAAAAACTCAGAAATTATCAATCGTTTATTCAACAACCAATAATAACCAAGGGAAAAAACACTCTGGGCTAGTATGCTTGATGCTTAAGTCTGGGAAGCTGAGCCTTTTATAAAAATTTAAATGATAGGACATTTTTTACAATTTCCCCAAGGTGGTATGAACATGTGTTACAAAAATGTTTTGAACAGACTCCCAAAAAAATCCTGGCAGACTTCTGAATTCTGATCATGAACAAGTGTACTTGTTCTACTTCGTTGGATCACTTGAAAAACCCACCAATTACAACTTAGGTAGGAACATCTAGCTCCAACTATGGGACATGTGCTCAATCAAGTCATAGGGCAAGGAGAGGATACGAGAACAATAGAATCTCTGGTTTAAATACCTTGTAAGAAAAATCTCAACTTGACAAGAAAACCTCAGTAGCACAAGCTTTATATAAAATCCAAATGAACCATTAAGCTGATTTATTTAAACAAAATAAATGTAGCTAACTATTGAAAGAATTTTTTTATTATAGCTAAGTAAAAAATTGAAATGTAGAAAGTAAATGATCTCTTTTAAGGAGCTTATTTTCTTACTCTAAGCATGATATAAAAAGCGTTAAGTGTAATCAGAAATCCAATGTAACCACCTATCCATTTTATTAACATAAAAAAAACCTTCCTTGTCTTTGGTTACCAGCCAAAGTAAGGATACTTTATTTAGAAAATGCAAACCTACGTGATGATCCGGAATGGGAGTGTTGGATGGGAAATCATAGGCATGAATAAAGTCATTAAATTTTTTCCCAAACTGGTATGTTCTCACACAGGCTTCTTCTATCCATGACTGGATAGGACTAATATACCAATTAGCAAGATGAGGCAGACTGACTACATCATCATATTGATCATCAGGGCTTATCAAATGATAAATCATTGCATAATCCCCAAGTAGCTCCAAATCATAAGGAACCTCTACATGTGAAGAAGATGGTTGAGGCTAATATTCCACTGACTGCATCACATCTAACTTTTCACAATAGTTCTTCTCAATCTATTCATTACTGTTAACTTTGTGTGGCTCTACCTAATATGACTCTGAATGATCATGTGAAAATTTTGAATGCTTCTCTTCCATACTAAGATTTTCCTAGGTATCCAGATCCACACTCCCCTCTATGGACGTATCGTAGATTGGACTTCTGCAAATTTTTGAATAGACACTCCCCTTGCTAGACATATCATGGATGGGATTCTCGATAATATTTTCACAAGTTGTATTATCTATGAAATTCCAATAGTCACCACTCCCATTTATGTCGGATATGAGAGATTCTTCCTTGTTGGTATCACATCCTAAGATATAACTACCCTCCTCCTATTCATAATAATCATCCTTCAAAGTTTTGGTTTCAAAGATATTACGAGAAGTTAAATATTCCAAAACTTCATCCCTAAGTGATGAACATAGAGGAGTGTCATCATACACATCATAAATTTCTTCATAAGTGTCCATCTTTGTAATGGTTTCCTCATGAGGGATTTTTGGAAAAATATTACCATTACAACAATCTTTAAAATACCTGAAATCTTCAATGTTTTCATTTATGGTGACAAGAGGAGATTCTTCAACAATATGTTCAATCATGGGTTCCTCGTGAAGCTCTTCAATAGGATCATCCCAAGTGTGCTCATCTATAATGGAATTCATGGGCTCCTTTAGATCCTTTAGGTAGGCAAGGGCCCTTTCTACAACAATTACCATATCTCCCTCACCATTATGCCACCTCTCAAAAAATATAGCACACAAGTCTTCAACGAAGATAATTCATTTACCAGGAATACTACAAAACCATATCCAAGCTTTATTTTCCAAAAAAATAGCAAAAATTCACATCATATTATCCCTATGAAGTATGTTGATCTTAGTCACAAATGAAAGAAAGGATATGATGTGATAGACAACTGAATCACCATTTCCACAAAAAAATGGAGCCTGAACATATCCTTTATCCTGGAGATATGGTTTATGGTTAGGAAAACCCGGGATGCCCGAGAAATCGATGGGAGGATATGCATTGCAAATTTGAGCATGATAATCTTCATCATCCATAACGGCTTATTAGTAGCATATATCAACCATGTATTTTGTACTCAACTGGAGTTGTTAAATAATGAGCATTTAAAGTTTCACTATGTCATATGAGCTCATCTACACACAACAAGTATTAACAAAATTATGAGAAATTAGGGTTTTATCCCTTCAATGGAGTCGCCATGTGAAAAAAAAATTTAATAAATCCTTCACAAATTTTTTTTTTGCTTTTCTTTGTAAAAATAAAAAATGGAAAAAGTCAGTGGATTCGCTAGATGAAAATTAAATATCTACTCTAAGCATTCATCAAACAAAGCAAAAACAAAAAGGAATAAAACAAAAGTCGTACTCCGGGAATTAGAAAATTTATCCTCAACAATGGTGCCAAAAGATGTTGTCGCCTTTCACACATCTAGCGGGGAACGTGGTAGAAGTCTTCAAGCCACTAAGTGTGTCCTTAGGGGAAAGTCTCAGTTCAGGGCTATCACCTTGTTCTTGACTACTCCATTTAGGAAAAATCCTAACGAAGCCAAGGGGGGGTAGGCCCTACAAGTTACTAAGGATGGTTACTTAGATGATGATGGTATTAAATGAGTAAGTTTTTTAGGAGTTTTGATTTAATAATTGTAAACAACATATAACATGACAAGACAATCACAAATAAGAACGATGCGACACCATATCATGTATAGATTGAAAGAAATAAATAGTTGACTAGTGCCTTAAATATAGCCGAAAATAATTAAGAGTGCTTGCAAGTGCTGGAGTGAATGTTGTGCAATTGTATCTTGGTATGTTTTAAATTAATGTAAAAAAAATGAGTGAATTAAATTAGGTGGGGGGGACTCCAGATATACCTCGGGGGTACTTGGAGTATGTCCAAAAGTAACAACCACTAAGGCTACTCGCAAGGAATGTGTGGGCTGGATGGATTCTCTGAGACTATGTTCATAATACACCCACTAAAATGTAATAGAGATTGGCACCTTGAGTTCACTATCTAGTAGTTCCCACTTCCATTGGGCATTTTTCCACCGTTTACGGTTTAATTGAGGCATTGTATTTTCTCCTATGGTGGTTAATTGAGAAAGTGAATCCTAATTATTCTAGTCACTCATGTTGTTTTTGATGCAGCTTGACTAATCAGACAAACCATAGCCAGGTACAGAGCATACACACCAAAGTCTTGTAAATTTTAGTAAATTTTAAGAGCGTGTTCTTGTTAAAAAAAAGACCCTCTAAGAATCTCTTTCATTCCAAGTGGACCTCAATCAAAAATCAAGGAGAGGTTAGTTTTACGGTTTTCTTGTGAAAAGTAGCAATGAAAATAGAAGAAAAAACACACACCACAGGTTTTCTAATTAATCCTACCATGATCCTGTTTCACCTTTCAATTCAATCGGGGATTCGTGGGGTAAGTATTAGTATTAATTTTATTTAAAAATATGGAATAATGACAAATATGATCAAAGTAAAAAATCATGCATGACAAGACTAGGCTAGAGCAAAAAAAGTAAAACGGACGTGGACCCCCCCAGGGGGGATAGAAAGTGGGCTCGAAAGATCCTACTCTAAGTCAATGTTTATTATTAAAGGTTGTAATATCAGAAAACTAATTTCACTTTGGTCCTCATTATCTGGGATCCAAAGGCTTATAACAAGCTTACAACAAGCCTAATAAGGAAGCACAACAGTGGGAGAAGCCTCTGGGAAGCTCCGGTTCACCCAAGAGTCGAAAAATGGGAAGAGCCCCCTTCTCTTTTTCTTTAAATCTATTAAAAAACAGCAAGATATTAAAATAAAATGTGTCCAAAAACACTTTAAAATTGTTTTGGGTCACCACACTAATTATCGAAGAAAGGACTAAGTTAAAAAATGTTAAAAAGGAACAATTTAGTTTTGCAAAAAGGAACCAAGGAAAGCAAGATTTCCTTGGGATCTTTGCTTTCCTTTTGGGCAGCCAATATTATGTGCACTTTCTTGCAGAATTTAAATCTTTAAAGAATAAAAAAAAACTACCTTATGAGCAAGCTTTAGATCTGCTATTTAGCTACTTGCAAAAATGAATTTCTTCACCTCGATCTATCTCTAAAATATGATATTCTTTATGAAATTTCAGATCTAAGTAACAAGACTCTTAGGAACTAGATCTAATAATGTATAAGAAATTTTTAAAAGTAGATCTGATCATCAGAGGATGAACAAGTAACTGGAAGATTAATTTTAATAAAATGAAGGAAGAGAAGGGGGAAGGCCTCTTGCTGGATAGATCTACAAGAGAAACTTGTTAGTGGAATGCAGAGGGTGAATGCCTAAAAAAAAATGTCAGATGTACAGTGGAGTCAAACTAGATCCAGAGCTCATCCAATCCTTGCTACCTGAACGCTAAACACACAACCTTGCATAAAACCTTATGAGATATGGATATATATATGAAAAAAGACAAGAATTACATGCTAATAAGCTTATTAAACATGTATAATCTAGATGTTCAAACAAATATGCTATGAGATGCAAAAAAAACAAGTAATCTTACTTGCCCAACTACACTCCTATTGATTCAGTTGAATCATTCAATCCATACAAGTTTCAGATGTAGAAATTGAGAGGAAAACCGACAACATCAATAACCGCAAGAAAATGCTTATTCCACACACAAGATAGAATTACATGATTTAGCCTCCTAAGATTATTTATTCGAACAATGAAAATATTACAAAAGTATTACAATAGCAAGCCTATTCTATCCAACTTGGACTAACTTCAAGAAGGGAATGGTAGCCTCAATTTATAGCAAAACCAGGCCCACTGGCCCAAAGGGGGCACAAATCCTGACCGGGAGAGGAGATGGGAGATGATCTGCAGTGAATTGGGTGAGATCTGAAGCGAATCGGGAAGTCTTGGTGTGCCATCTCCCACCTGAGTTGCCACCACACCACCTGTTGGCTCACCCAACTCATTCTGAATGGGAAACATAACACAATTCGCCCCATAAGAGAGAGAGAGATGCCCTCCAAATGCCAGTGAACTCAAAGAGGAGTTGAGAGGTACTGAAATGGATGCCTAAATGAAAGGAAATTCCCCAAAAATTAGGGAGGCCGATAGAAACTGATTTCAGTCAAATCAGCTGAGAATCCACTAATTTAGGAACTTGGATTTGCTCCATTGTTTAATTAAATTTTAATTAAATTAATTAATATTTGAATTTTTTGGATTTTCTTACCTCAGTGATGGAAAAATCACTCAAAACTTAGGAAAAGTGGGTTTATGGGTTTACCGGGTGCTCCGAGTTAGAAAATGAGCACCCCCATGATTGAAACTAACTTTTAACCCCACTTTTATTATCAGACCAATTTATCCATTTAGATTATCAAAAAATAGCCTAAGTTTTGTGGAAAAATTAAAACTAAAAATTTCAAAAAAAAATCTAGGGGACTTAGCACATGTTCATATTACTCGACCATAATGCCTAGCATGTTTATACATTGACACACAAACTCTCATAACCTTAATAGGCCTAAATGTTAAGCCGACTGTTAAGCCAAAAACCCCCCACTCAGCTCTCAATGGTCTACACCACCCAAGGACACCATCTGAAGACCCTCATATCACTCCATTAGACCCCCACACCCTCCAAATAGCTAAAGGATGAAGAAAAGGGCTTAAAAACCCGAAAAAGGATCCCAAAATAGTCTTCCGGGAGCTAAAGCCCCCAAAAAGGGGTTAAAACCCTAAAAGGAGCTTAAAGTTAGGGTGGAAGGGGCTAAAAGCCCAAAAAAGGGGTCTAAAGCCCTGACCAAGGGCTTAAAACCCTACAACCCCTTGAAAAAGCTATAAAGGGAGGGTGGGGGGTCACTCTCAAACAACTTCTCCCTTGCATATTGTTATGCTTCTCATGGATGCCTTGAGACACCTTTGCCTCTCAAGCCACTGACTCCTTCTCCTCCATCTCCATTGAGCCCTTGCTCCCCCATCCAAGAGAGGTGCTTCCACAACCTAGGGCATGGTGGCCCATTTCCATTAGAGAAGGTATGGCTTGTCTTTCATGTCTTGTTTATTTGTTTTCTTTGCTTTCTAACCCTTGTTTCCATTTGCAAGTTTTATGTTTAACATTGTTTTGCAGGTTTTACTATAGCTTAGGATTTGTTTGCAGGTCTTTGGAGGTGGAACCCTAACTTGTGTTTGCAAAGGGGTTCACCATTGCTTGTCTCTTCTTTCTGTTCGTAGCTTAGTTTACTATTCTGTCCATTTCCGTTTCTGTTTTTATTTTCTGCATTTACCCACTAGCAGGAACCTACCCTTCTATCCTATAGATAAGAGGGAGTCATTCCTACCCCTTTATCAAGGAGAAATCCCTGCTACAGAACTGGCGACCATACCAGGCCGATCCCACAGGATCCCTGGTCCAAATTTTTAATTTTCAATTTTTTTAATTTTTTGCCCTCGTTTTCAAAAATTTCCTGTTAAATTCGCTTTAAATCTAGTTTATTTTCATTTATCAATACTACTGAAGCCTCTGTTAGGAAAAACCGAGTCAATTTGGCCACAGTACAAGTTACTGTCGGCCAGATCTGACTTTGCCTCACAAAAAGTCCCAAATCCCGGGCAAGGCGCTCTTATCAGGCCCAAAAGTGAGGTGATGGCACACTTAATGGCCAAAAAGGTGAGCCCAGGGTGCACTTAATCGCCTGATAAGTGCAACTTCATCCCAGAAACATAGACCGCAATTGTTTTTGCATTTTGTGCGACCCCCTCACCTGTTTCTGAAAAAATCTCGCACCCCCCTCACCAGATTTGATCAGAAATGTCCGGCCTGCCAAACAGAACTTCAATTTTAGTTTAATAGAGGTTAAATTTTAGTTTTATAGGACTATCAATGCGGCTCAGCTGCCTCTATCCAGCACACCGGTTCAATTTTAGTTTCTTTTTTTGTTTTCTGCAATTTCTTTCACAAACAATGTGTAAATTCCAAGTAAATCTTAATGGTTTAATCAAATGAACGTAGCCTAATTAAAATCAACCTAAAACAAATTGTCTTGATTACCCTTCCTTCTCTACCCAGTCTTCACCCTCAGGGGTATTCTGGGATACGGTGAAGGGCAAGCTCGTATAGATCTAGGCACTCCACTAACATTGTTCCAAACTAATAAAACTAGATGACCTGGAAGGTAGAGGGGTTAGAGAAGGAGGGCTTCTCACAGCAGTAAGCATCCTCCCTATTGACCAGCCTTGCATTTGAGAGGTGACCTAAGCATCTACGGAAAGGCTTAGTCCCATTGTGTTGAGAGCCCAGCACCTTCTCTTGGTTGAAGAGGAATATCAGTGCGAGGTAGACATCTAGTTAGGCCATACACATTTAGGGTTAAAAATTGTATTTGTTCACAATTTTTTATTATTCAAATGCATCCATACACAATGACATGAAATATACAATGATGAATTCATAAACCATTTGCAGCTACCAAATACCAAAAAAACAAACAAACAAATACACCATACCAACTAATTAACCCAACTCAGTTCATGACGCTAAGTGAGCCTTAAAATTTACCAATTTACACTAAGTACAAAAAAATTGGCAGTCTTTGAGGACATAAGTCCTTGACTGCTTCAACTGTGGGAAGTACTTAGGCTCTGCCTAGAAACTCATTGTGAGGAGCCCCACAGGAACCCCAAAGTAGTTGGCCGCTGAGAGGAATTGCCAAGCGACCCCTTCCAATTGAGTAGAAACACCTGTGAGGAAAAATCCAAGTGTTGTCTTCTGGCAGTCTTGGTGCCCAAGTGACCACCTACATCCAATAGGAAGCCACTGAAACTCGGGTCCAAACATCATTCCCAACAAGTTCAGACATAAAATCTAACACAATTGATCCTCCACGCTCTTCCTCATGCCTAAGAGGCGAACCACGACCATTTGGAACACTCAATAGACACCATTGAAGCCGCACCATTAGAAGGCCACACAGCTCTGATTCTGATTCAGACCCATACCAGTCTGAATGAGAGCTCCATACTGCACCATCAAGCCCCATGGCTAGTGCAAATCCAGATCCATTTTCCGGCATAACCATAGCAAGTGGACCCATGTCCACATCACAACCTGGAAAGTGTCCCAAGCACAGTCATGTAGACTGTCATCAATAAGCTGCCACAACCTATAGTGACCAGCCAAGCTGGCCCATTGACAGCACATGGGAGCAGTGGCCCTTCCACACACACGACCCCTCCTGCCACATAGTGGTGCAATGGACCATCCACTTACATTTCCCCTACTGTCATACATGGGGGAAATTTCCCCGCCACTCATACCATCCCACCCTCAACACTTATAGGGATTGGCCCATCTGCAATGATGCCACTGCAAGCACCCCCAGTTGTGCAGATGCATTATGCACCTGCAAACCCCACCACCATCGCAGCCCCATCCCACATCAACCTGGGGTCAAATATGCCTTTCATGGCTTGTCTTAACTTGCCTGATATGGTGAGATTAACAAATGACCCTGTTCACCATCAAGATTTTTGGCCTCCAATGCCAACTAAGCTGCCATCAGACATCCCCAAGTTTGAAGGCAAAGCAAAAGAATGTCCCCAAAACCACATAATGACATTCCATCTATGGTGGTCATCCAACAACATCGTAGATGATTCCATCACATTGAGGCTATTCCAACACATCCTTATAGGTGCTCCAACGAAATGGTACATTGAGCTACCATAGGCCAAATACCCAGACTTCAAATCCCTAGCCTTCATGTTCCTACAGTATTTCCAACTCCCTATCGGATATGACGAAGGGGTGGAGATCCTATTATCCTGTCACCAAAGCACCGCCACTCATATAACCGACCACATCGATGAGTGGCGGCGACATCGCAGTCTATGCAAAATCCAACTTGACGACAAGATATTCTTGGATTGGTTCTTTAAGACCTTGCTCCCGCCCATAGCAAAGGACTTCGTGTCCGAACTTCCTCAATCCGAAGAAGAGGCCATACTGAAAGCTCAATAGTTTGACCTTATCTATGCTCATTCTGGATACCTATACACTGTAATTCTAGATTCTCCACGTCTGAGTACCTCAAACCGCGATGCACCGAGGGCATCCCATGCTGTGGATGACATCATAGGATCAGTCTCCCAACAGCCACAGCCTCAACTGACACCAACTACAACTCCATCACAACCAAGAAACACTACTAATGTTGCTTACCAAAACCAAGCTCCGAACTACACAAGAATGATGTCCCAGTCCGGAGCAACAACTTCCTATGCACAACCTGTGCCACCACAGTAGGCTCAGGCCATGGCTTAGCCAACATAGCAGTATGTGGGGAAAATGGCCACATTTGTGGAACCACCACCCCCATAAATCTACTATGCACCACTAGTGCAACCAGTTCAATACCCCGCCCCCGCTCCACCCGCTCCATTGGGACAAGTGTTCACACAACAAAATCGTCCTAACCAGACTGCCCCCAATAATCAACAAGGGAAAGCTTGAAATAATCGGCCCTAGAACCAAGGTAACAACTAACCGCAGGGAGGTGGTCAACAACTGAACCCTCCCAACAATTCCGCGGCAAATCGGCCAGCCCAAAACCCCCATGACAAAATGCACCAAGACGCAACGCTCCGTTGCACACAAACCAACTGTGCACACTCTCTGATGTTTATGGGCATTACACATTCGAGTGTCCCCTTATGGCTCACACTAATCAGGGAATTCAAAATGAGGCCCAACAGGCCGCCAACACCACAAACCAAGCCCAACCAAACTTGGCACCACAAGGACCTCCTCCTATGGTGCTCCAAAACCCACTACCAGTCCAAGGATTGGTGGCAAACACACCCCCTCCCCAGGACAATCCCAATGCTCTGGGGGCACCTCCCACAGCCGAAATAGGTGCTCATCACCTGCTAGCCATGACGACTAAAGAGGTCAACTTACAAACTAGACAGAATCAGTACAGTACCACCACCAAACCCGTTGACACATCAATGACATCAACATCCAAAATAGTCAACCTACCTCTTCAGTTATCCCCATTCCTACGCCGCCCCGCCCCCCGTACGCAGGATTGCCAATAATGCCATGGCTAGAGCTGCAGTTAGCTATAGAATTGTGGATGATTTGGCCCAAACGCCCACTGTCATGTCTGCTCTTGAGGTGCTTAAAATGTGCCCAACGTAGCGGAAATCCTTACTAGCCACCCTTGGGGCAGTAGTCCCCTCCGACTCCAAGTTGATCACATTCGACATGGGAAATGGGGAACCACACATGCCATCAACCATCGCCTTCCAAATCCTGGTGTCCGTCCAGAATTTGGTTGTGCATCAGTGCATAGTGGATGAGGGGTCATCCATGTGCGTTATGTCTACCTTGGTTTGGTATAAACTTGGATCACCAAATTTGCAACCGTCCTCCACAACTCTACTGGCTTATGATGGACATCCCATGAAATCCCAAGGAATCCTCCCCCATGTCCCCATCATGTTAGCCGGGAAGACAGTGCTAATGGACATAGAAGTCATCAACGCTCAACTAGACTACAACCTCCTCCTCAGAAGGAGTTACATGTATTCCATGTGAGCAGTCGCATCAACTGTCTTCCATCTCATGATGTTCCCACATGAAGGGAAGATTGTGACGGTTGATCAGCTCACTTATCATGATCCGCAAGGGTTAATAGTACCTGCCAACATTATCCCTACCATCACCACCATTGAGCTGCAAGGGGAAACCACACATGCTAATGTCGTTCCTACAACCAACACTATGGTTGAAAACACACCAACCTCCCCATTATTGAATGTGGGCCGTGGGTTGTTTGCTGATACCTCCATGACAACTCCTTTCCCGTTAGTGTCACCACCACCGACACAAAATGAAACTGTGGACTTGTGCATGGTCTCCTCAAGCACCATTGCACCCAAACAACAACTGTAGCTGCAACCCCAACCACAACCACAACATCGTCCGCAGCTGCAACACCAACAGTATCCGCAACATCACTCGCAGCAGTAGCATTACGTGCAACTGAAACCACAACCGCATCCCCACATGAAACCAGTTGGGAGTTATTTGGGCTCATCCCCAGTCCATACGATTCCCTTCCTCTTTCCCCCAAGTGGTGTCATGGGCAAACTGGTAATGGCCACCTTAAGCCTACCCAACTTTACATTGGGAATTCCGGTCTGGTATCTTGATCCACCAACTGAACTAGAAATGCCCCATGTTGTTTTATACCTGGTGCAACCTATCACAATTGATTCTCACCCCCCACCCAGTCTGCACAAGCCAATCACCACACATGCACCTGCACCACCCCAACCCAAAAGAGCCAAGGGCAAGAATGCCAAAGCCACCATAGAGCCATGACAAGTCCCACCTTGTGCTGTCTGCAAGCAACAGGGCCATCCAACTCAGAATTTCCCTGAAATCCCAGTGATCTGTGTGCACTTAGATGCCATGGATACAAATGAAAACATCCCCGTGTTTGAACTCCCAACCGCACCAATAGTTAGGAACAAGGCATTGAGGACAAACCATGCTTGTGCCCTTTGCGACTTGTATGGACATTACTCCCACCATTGCCAAGATTTGCCTGAATTTCAAATGGCTCTCACTGACTTTCGTCACCATTCCCTTGAGTCTGAGATCACCTTGATCGAAGAAGTTCACCCACCACCTCCTTCTTCAGACACCATGTCCATTTACATCATGTCCAATTCCACCGACCCACTCATCTCCTCCTCCATCGAAGGTCCATCAGACCTGTCTCTTTTTTTCTTCAGCAACGATGAGGAGATACTTAAAGCTCTAACTGCCCTAGAATACCCATGGGATGACATGCACCATAGTTCGTTCTTCCTCTCGGAAGAACTGGTGTCGCAATCTGACCAGTTTTCCATGGAGACCAAAGATTTCATCCATGGGAAGGTCGACTAGTTCAAGAACCCCATCCTAGCACCAGATGCCTTCGAGGAAGGGATTATGGTGAACATTTCCCCAACCATTAAAATTGACATCTCAACCAACTCTGAGATTGTTGAAGAAATCATGTTAGGGGCATCTTGCTCCACAGAAGAGGTCGATGCCTACAAAGCTATCTTCCAAGAATTCTGTGACATCTTCGCCTAGTCTTAAACCAAAATTCCCGGCCTAGATCCATCCATCGTGGAACACCACATCGACACATGGCCTGATGTGGTTCCCATGCGCCAAAAGCAATGGCTCATCCATCCATCCAAAGTGGTTGCGGTGAAAGCCGAGATAGAGAACCTGCATACAGTCGGCTTCATTTATCCCATTGCCTACACCACTTGGGTTTCTAATCTTGTTCCTGTGAATAAAAAATAGGGTACCATTCACTTTTGCACAAACTTCTGCGACCTCAACGGGGCATGTCCCAAAGACAACTTCCCCACGCCATTCATTGACCAAATCATGGATGCATGTGCCGGACATGAGGCCTTTTCGTTCATCGACGGTTTTTCTGGATATAACCAAATCCAAATCTAGAAAGAAGACCATTATAAGACGTCATTCACAACCCCATGGGGCACATTCACGTATCGAGTCATGCCCTTTGGCCTAAAAAATGCTGGAGCCATCTTCCATTGCACCATGACACACTGCTTCTGCGACCTCGTTCACATCATGTTGGTTTGTTTCGACAACCTCATCGTGCGGTCACAGAAGATAACACAACACATATATGACTTGCGATAAGTATTCATAAAATGTCGCCAGTGCAGAATCCGCTTGAACCTGTTCAAGTGTGTTTTCTGTGTCCCCTCAGGCCGTCTACAAGGATTCATCGTGTCACACAAAGGAATGACCGCTGATCCTTGGAAAGTCCAAACGACTTTTCCCCTAACGTCACCCCTTTGAGTGATAATGTTACAACTTGTATTATATTTTTTCTATTTTTGTTTTACACATTTTTCAAAATTGATTCTTATGTATTGTTTCCTCTCATTGCTTTAGATGGAGCACACCTCAAACAGGTATATGGGATTCACAGATGGAGAATGCAAATGGTCTTTGAACGTTTCCTCAGCTGCATGGGTAATCTACTCCCCATCACATGAGTTGATCCACATTGACGAGTTGATCGCAGGAGTTGATCCTACTATTGTTGTTGTTGTTGTTGTAGAATATCCTTCTCGTTAAGGGGGAGTGTTGAATTATTGTAACTTGTACCCCGATGTTCCTCTCGAAAGAATCATTTGTATTTCATTGTACCCTGATGTTCCTATTGGGAGAACCATTAATATTGTAATAGGTCAGTAAAGAGTCATGAGGAAAACCCCTCTGTTGTAATTCGGGTCATTAGCACCCTCCATAATATAATAATATGATGTTTTGAGTCTCTCTAGGAAAGTCGTCCCTATCAAGTTTAGTGGGGCTGACATAGTTGAGTGAAAAATCAAGTGAGTGGAAGAATATAAATATATGGAGGCACTCTTCATTTGAAAAACACAGATACTCACTTCTGCATAGCGCATGGAGAGAGAGAGACATATCTGTTGGAGGGAGACACACTTGTTTCTGGGTCTTGTCTTTTATCTTTATACATCTTATAAAGATGAAGTTTTTTCTGGGTTTTCTTCCCCATGAGGGTTTCCTAGGATAAATCTTTCTGTTCATTTTGTGTGGTTGTGCTTGTATATATTTAAGTGATCTTTTGGCTTATGGTTATGCTATTATGATGATAAATGTTATAAGATATGACATAACCATAAAAACTCAAAAAGAAAAAGAAGTCTAAGAAGGACTTCTCAAATTATGAATGGTTCTCTTGTCACAATATGGGACACATCTCCATAAATTTTCCCATGATGGAAGAACAAATCAAGAAGAAGAACAAAATATTATAGGCCCATGTTGTTCAATACAATGATCAAGAAGATGAGGAAAGAACTAAAGAAGATGAAGAGTTATGTGAAGAATATGTTTTGATATATGCACTCATAGGTTCAGTATCACATGGGAATGATACTTGGCTAGTAGAAAATGGTTCCTCTAAGCACATGACAAGTTACAAGGAATCACTCTTTTGTCTTGTACAGAAGGAGTACCCACACAAAGTAATGCTTGGAGATGATTATAAATATCCCATCAAAGGGACAGGAGAAGACTTGTATAAGTTGGACTCTGGAAAGTCCATGAAGATGAAGGATGTCATGTATGTTCCAGGACTGAAGAATAATATTGTTTCTATCTCAGCCTTAGATAAGAAAGTTTTCAAAGTTTCTTTTGTAGATGGAGAAGTCCTCATGTCGACAAAAGGAAAAGTTATATATGATGCAGTAGTGATTGGAGTTGAATAAGGAGGACTCTACATATTAAAGGGGAATGTAGATTCAACCTTAATGACTAGTACCATAATCCCATGTGAGATATGGCACAAAATACTTGCTCATGTACATTACAAGGAATTACAAATTGTGAGCAATGTGGTGGCAGGTTTACGTGAGATTCAAATAAATCAAGAAGGGGCGTGTAAATGATGTGCATAAAAAAATAATACTAAGAACCGTTATCCACACAATGAAAACAAATAAAAAGTGATGTTATAATTTATTCATCCGGATGTATGTGGGCCAATTCAAACTACTTCATTAAGCGGGTATGTTTACTATGCTTCCTTTATTGATGAATACTCCTATAAAACTTTGATCTATTTCTTGAAAAAGTAGGATGAAGTGTTTGAAAATTTCAAAGAGTTCAAGGCTCTTGTGGAAAACATATCTGAAAAGAGGATCAATACCTTAAGACTAGATAATGGAGGAGAATTCACTTCTAAAGAAATCAATGAGTACTGTAAAGAAACTGGGATTAAGAGGGAGATCACCATTCCTTATAATCCACAACAAAATGGTGTGGCAGAAAGAAATAATAGATATATCATAGAATTTGTAAATCATATGATCCATGATCAAGATCTACCTATGTACCTGTGGGAAGAAGCATCCATAACAACAGTTAATGTACATAATAGAATCTCCCAGAGTGCCCATGAGAATAAGAGTCCATAAGAGATGTTTACCGAAGAAAATATTGAAGTTAGTCACCTAAAAATATTTGGTTGTTTGGTATACATACACATTCCCAAGGAGAAAATATCAAAGATATACCCTTTAGGAAACAAGGTAGTTTTTGTAGAATATAGTGACAAATCAAAAGGGTACCGAATCTATATCCCAGGATATCATTGAATTGAGCTAAGCAAAGATGTTACTTTTGATGAAGATATAGCTTTCAGAAATTCAAGGAAAGACAAGGAATTCAAAGAGGAGCATCAAACTCCCAGAGCTGCAGAAGTTTCTAAACCAGTTAGAAATGAGGAGGAAGAATAGATTCCTGAGGATTATCACATGTCAGAACCTCATAGACCTGAAGAATTTCCTAGTGAGATGATCTCATGAAAAATAAGGTATGCTTGGGCACAAGAAGTAATTGAAGAACAAAAAAGACATGGTGTCCCAGAAGGAATCATCAGAGAAAGAAAGAAGCCAAATTCATACCTTAGTTATGTGGCTTTGATGTGTGATCTCATTGACAAAGAACATACATTCTTTGAAGAAGCAATAAAGAAGAAGGAATGGGTAGATTCCATGGTCGAGGAATAACAATACATTATAAAGAATGATGTATGGGAAATAGTACCAAGACCAAAGAACAAGTCAATGGTATCCTCGAAATGGATCTACCAAACAAAGAATTCAACAAACTGTAGTATAGAGAAGTATAAGAAAATATTCGTAGCTTGTGGATTCTCTAAGAAGGAAGGAATCGACAATGAGGAGATCTTTGCACCGGTATCTAGGTACACCTCAATTAGGAACATCCTTTCCTTGGCATCCAAAATTACATGGAATTTATATCCGATGGATATAAGGATAACCTTCCTAAATAGTTTGATAGAAGAAGAAGTATATATCGAACAAACGTGAAGTTTTGAGACAAATAATCAGAAAACTCATGTATGCACACTCAAGAAGGTAGTGTATGGGTTGAAGGAAGCACCCAGA
The DNA here is from genome assembly GCA_001517045.1 of Pseudotsuga menziesii. NCBI lineage: Eukaryota > Viridiplantae > Streptophyta > Pinopsida > Pinales > Pinaceae > Pseudotsuga > Pseudotsuga menziesii. The sequence goes on along the minus strand of LPNX011123748.1, from coordinate 170,059 downwards.
GCATGTTATGGAAGAATTGATGGATTCCTGATGAGTTTAGGCTTTACCAAGAGTAAAGCAGCTTGCAACCTATCCTATAAATTTGAGGATCATGGGATTATGATATTACTACTAGATGTAGATGATCTATTTTTTACAGGTGAAGAAAATCCCATCAATGACTGTGAGAAGAAGCTTGTTGCATATTTTGAGATGAATGACCTTCAAATGATGCACTACTTTCTAGGTCCTGAAGTATGGCAGTATCTAGACGATATTTTCCTAACCCAAAGAAAATATGCTATAGAGATCCTAAAGTGATCCAGATGGAGATCGGTGGCCACCCACCTATTCCACTGGCTCAAAACAATTGTCCACTGTGGCAGTTTCCTAGTTCTTTTTCAGCAGTTTTTCGAGTCCTAAACTTCCGAGGCCGTTTTGAGGCCCTAAATGACGTTTTTTGGAGATTCAAGGATAAATGGTTGCCATCAACATGCATTTGGCCGACCAAAAGTTATAAATCTTAGATAGAACTTTCCAACAAGCTATCGAACGCCCAAATCGGAGATCGTATGCAAAAGTTATGACCCCGGGAAGTTGACTGTTCAACTTACCACCTTGGGGCCGCAAACTTTATGACGGTTCATCTTCTAGGGTTACGTTTTGGACTTTTGGGGTTCTCACCTCCTTCTTATTATAAATAGGCCCCTTTGGCCTCATTTTGTATTCAGCTTGTCACGAGTGAGTGTAGCCTCCACGTCTCTTCTCAGAGATACAACTACCACCATTCTAGCGACTTTTGTTTTACAGTTTGTTCTATTTCATTCGTTTAATAGAATCTGAGTTCACTGTATTACTGTGTTTATTGCCATATATATCTATGCATTTGAATATATATATTCTCTTTCATTTTGTTCTCACATAAATCTGGATCATAAAGAGATTTGGGATGATGGATTGAAAGGCTATGACTACTTCGATGGAAACAAATTTGAAGTTATTGAAGGATGACTCTTTGGGGATAGTATATGTTACCTTATACATAAAGATTATTGGTTCTCTAATGTACTTAACCAATACAAGGCCATATATATGTTTTCTTGTAAACACTCTTGGAGAAAAACATGGTGAATCTAAAACAAATTCACCTAGTAGGAGAAAAGCATGTGATGGGGTACCTAAAGGGAACTTTAGACTATGGTATCAGATATGCATTAGATGGCGAGATCAGATTACATGGATTTACAGATTCAGATTGGGAAAGAAGTTCCAAATATAGAAAGAGCACTTCAGAATGTTTTTTTAGTTTGGGATCAAGCATGATCTCATGGCTCAGTAGAAAGCAGTCCAGTATTGCACTTAGAACGACATAAGTTGAATACATTGCAGCATGCTCAACCTATAGTGAAGCAGTATGGATTTGCAAGATGTTGAAAGGATTATTTGATGCAGAAGTAGATGTGATTGATATCCATTGCAATAATCAGAGTTGTATTAAGATGACAGAAAAACCGGTGTTTCATGATAAGTCGAAACATATTGAACTTATATATCATTAAATTTGGGATATGGTACAGAAGGGAGTTGAAAAGATTAAGTATGTTCCTATAGAGGAACAAGTGGTAGATGTGTTGATTAAGCCTTTGTCTCGTGTAAAGTTTGGATACTTTTGACATAAGCTTGACGTAGTATGAAAGGACCTCCCTCGAAAGGGAGTGAAGAAGATGGTAGAAGGATTTTCTATTGCAGTGGTGTGGTAGCTCAGTCTAGGGTAGGGTATGTATGACTAGTCTTGTTGGCCTACAAGGGTTAGTAAGTCAGATCAGGGCTGTTGACCCTAGAGGGATTAGTATGTCTGGATAGGCTTGTTTGGCCTAGAAGAGTTAGTAATACAGAAAAGTCTTGTTTGGTCCTCGAGAATATTCATTTGTCTTACTAGGATTGTCAGCACGAAAGGGTTATTAAGTCATACAAAATTCCCAAATGGATCTACCACAAAACCCACATAGGTGTTGCTCTAAGATGGCCAGTGGGAAACAGGTGGCATTAGTATTCCTATACTAATGTGGCAGGTTCAATATTTTCATACTGATTTTGTTGTGGCAGGTTAAGTATTTTCATATTGATGTTGATGTGGTAGGTCCATTATTTTCATATTGTTGTTATTATGGCAGGTTCAATATTTTCATACTGATGTTGTTGTTATGTTGATGAGACAATTTCAGTATTTCTATACTGATTATAATGATGATGTTGTTTCAGCATTTCTATATTATTGATGAGGATGTTTTTCAAATATTTCAATACTGATGATGATGATGTTGTTTAAACATTTTTATGTTGATGATGATGATGATGTTCCAACATCTCTATGTTGATGATGCAGATGATGATCTAGCATTTATTGATGATGTTATTTTAGCACTAACATGCTAATAATGTTTTTTGTATTTACATATTGATGTTATAGATGATGGTTCAGTTTTTACATACTGATGTTGCATATGATGATCCAATATTTACATACTGACGACGACGACGATGTTCTAGTATTCATATATTGATGTTGCAGATGATGATCCAGTATTCACACAATGATGTTGCAGACGATGATGATGTTTCAATATTCACATACTGATGTTCAAGAAGAATATTTAGTATTCACATACTGATGTGACAAAAGAATATTCAATATTCACATATTGATGATAATGGAGTTCGATATTGATGATGAAGATGCATGATGGAGTTCCATATTGATGATATAGATGCATGATGGTGTTCCAAAGCTTCCTACGATGGAGACTCACCAATCAGATGTATAGTTGTTGTAGTGGTTGCTAGCTATGTAGAATACCTTCATAGTTAAGAGGGAGTGTTAAAATATTGTAACTTCGAAAGATATTCTAGTTGTAGTAATTATATTCCTCCTGTAGGAGGTGTAACTAATGTAATTTGTCATGTAAGAGTCATTGAAATAATCAATGTAAACCTATGAATGTAATTCAGGTCAATAGTACCCATGCGTCTTCATAATAATTATTATTTTGTTGTCTTACTTGACAAGTCGACCATGCTAGTTAGATAAGTCGACCCTGTTAGGTTTTAGGGCAAGTCAAGAGACAAATATAAATAGGGAGGCACCCCCTTCATTTGTACACACTTCACTCAAGAAAATTTGCAAGAGAGAGAAGAACAAGTGTGCTAGAAAGAAAGAGGAGAAGTTGTCTTCGGGATTTACATTGCTCTGGTTGAGTTCTATACGAAGGAAGTTTTGCGGGGTTTTCTCCCTTATGGTTTCCTCAAGGAAAATATTTGTGTTATTTGTGTTGTTGTTCTTTCAGTGATCCTACTATTGTAAATTGTTTTGGAATATCATTTAAGAAATAAAGAAAACTTAACAGTTGTAAGATCCTCTATCATGAATTTTTTGAGAGGAATATCCATGGAAGTTTATAGATCATTTACACTATATATCTTGTCTCCAAAATGATGTTGTGCATAGAACATGTCAAATTATATGATTGAAAACTAACACAAATCACAATGCCCTCTACTATCTCCTTTAAAAATTTTAAAATGCCTCAAAAATTTACACTACAAAGAAATGCTACAACCTCGTATTGTAATAATGACTATTCTCATGATTCACACCTTTCTTTGTTGCTAGTGAGGATGGATGATGTATCTCATAAATGTTGTGGCTTGTGGGCATTCTCTTGATCTCTATTTTTATACTTACTTCTCACAACCATTAATAACTTGTTGAAAGTAACTTGCAAAATATGCCAACCATCCTTGGTCACCAAAGCAAGCTTGGCTTATTGTGAAAATTGTAGAGATGGAACATCATACCTACTCTTTACATATCTCATTTGATTTGTGTCTAACATTTAACATGAAACAACTTGTATTCTCAATAATTTGAAATCGGTCCCTAATCCTCAAAATGTGCCCTAGGTTTGGTACCAAAGAAATATTCTCATATTATTGTTTCATCTCAAAATAGATACTTAACATGCACTCCTAACTTAAAAATAAATAAATAAACTATATCTCATATAAATTAAAATGCAACTTTAAATCATAAGAAACCAATGATAACCCAATCACTAAACAATAAACGAAGCCATACGCAATAGATTGATTGCATCTTACATACACATCTGACTCGCATCTCATATAATTTATCTCTTTTAAATTATAGGAAATCAATGGTAAACCAAGCATAAGCAATAAAGCATGACATCCATCACACTCAACAATTAATTTGAGCCATATTCAAAATATGCATAGAGGAATGCGTAATTCGACCCTTCCTCCCATCACAGTTAGGAACAATTTCTTGCATTCATGGAATCTGAATGAAATAACTTTCTTGTGAATTGACATTCTTAAAGGCAAAATGATCTTTAACGTTTTCAGATTTATATTAAGAAAGATATTAACTTACTATTTTAGAAGCTTCCTCCATTACAGAAAGAAGTTAGCAAGCCCTCTCTCCACGAATGCGACGAGCGAGTTCCTTATCTTTGAGCGTGATGGTGACCCTCCTCACGTTCGAGTCTGCCTCGAAATCCTTGGTTCTCTTCTGGTATTTTCGGATCTCACGGAGGGAAATAGTGCCCGGCCTGAATCTGTGAGGTTTTGTTCTAAGCTGCTTTGCCGGCGACGCCGGTGCAGATTTCACTGCAGCCTTCGTAGAAGGCTGCTTTGCCGGTGCAGATTTCCGAGCAGCTTTTGTAGCTAGCTGCAGTCTCGGCATCTTCCCGCCGGTCGATTTACGGGCAGTTTGCATTGTGCGGGCCATCTTTTCGTCTTTTCTCTCTTTTGCTCTGCTCTGCAGCTTCTTGAATGAAGAATATCCAAACACTATAATCTGTTGTTCCTTCCGCGTTTCCCTTTTTATAGATCCAAACACTATAATTTGAAACGGTTGAAGCGCTCCCTAGCCTTGGGATTACCATGTTCTTTGAACTATAGGACATAAATGCGTTCATATTGTAATAATAAAGGATTTAGGTTTAGTATTAAAGACCTAAATGGCAACCTTATTTTAATTCTATACGGTAGCATGTGCCCTCAATTTTTAATGCCATGTGTGAACTGTGTGAACTTAGGCGTATAAAAGCTCGAATTTTAATATTCGAGCCCTCAATTTTAATATTCGAGCCATGGTTTATCTTAATCAAATATGAGATCCACTA
>LPNX011123748.1:103460-164656 GCA_001517045.1 Pseudotsuga menziesii | reverse complement strand
CTATTGGACCGCATTGTACCTTTTCTTGTTGCATGTTTTTATCAAGTAGGTCATACAGCCTATACATAATTGTTGGGCATGCAAATCAAGGAGATGGTAACGCAAATTGAGGAAGGATGTTGTCATGGAGGCCATACATGTCATACTGCTATTTGGGCATGAATTTTGAGGTGTTGCAGAAACTTCGAAGGACTGGTATAATTATTAATTGTTGAATTAAATGCTGCTATAAATTAATATTTTTTCTTGTCAAATGTTGAAATAAATTTCTCTTGGACTGATTTTCCCCAGAAGGGGTTTTTCCAAGGTCATATTGAACAAAATATCAGTTGTTTAATGGGTTTATCAGTCAATTGTTTTATGTTATTTTTCCCCTGCAACAGACTTAGTTTTTTAGTGTTTTGCTTCATGGTTGTTGTGTTTTATGCATGTGAAGTATTTTTACTCAATGACAGTTTAAAGTCTGAAATCCGAGTTAAGCTAACTGTTTGAAAAAAGTATGGTTTTTTGTCAAATTTCTACATGGTATCAAAGCCAATCTCTATCTTTTGAATTATTTCTAGTTATGTTCATTATGTGGAACACGGTTTCCTTGGTGAATCAAACCTAGTCATGTAAACCTTATTTCTTAGATTTGTTTTACACCATGGTTAGAGTATCATGTATGAACTAATGGATAATTTGGATCTTTGGTTGTATATGTACTTTGTATGTATTATTATCAGATATTTTCTTGCAACCCAGGGTTCTACAACTTGAGAAGGGGGTATTTCATTTTCCTTCATTATTATGGAAAAAGGAAAGCAATTCCATTTCATTATGGGTTACTTTGAAAATCTTCATTATACTGGTAAAACTTTCAAACTCAAACCCTAATTTGTAATTATTTCTTACAAATTTAGTGTCCATAGTAATTGGACTTATTTGTTTGCTGTATCAGCTTATATATAGGATATGCTCTCGATTCGATTGTTTGTAATCATGGGCCTTCTTTGAAATAGTTATGGATTTGCAAATTTCATCACTAAATCCTTTATGAATCTTAGTTTTTAATATTGTTATATTTTAATTTATACACAATCTCTTCTATCTTGTTTTTATGTAGCAAGAATAGTACTTATCTAGTTATATGAAGAAGTTGGGTGATTATAATTATTTGTTTAAACTATCAAACTATAGTTTTCATGTATTTAAATTGATGTAAAATCTTTAGTTTATAAGTCTCTATGTATTACGGTCATCATTTTTCAATTTTTCTTTCACTTAAAATGGTTTGTGTAGTTAGTTTGATTATCCTAAATGTAAAACTATTGTAATCTATCTGTTTTGAAGTAGTATACTCTTGTGAAGAAAAGCAATAGATAATTCCATACTTACAAAAAAATTTATTTGCCATTTAGATTGCCATTCCTAGTTCTATAGTTTATTTCCCAGTAATAAATACAAATTTGTAGAATGAATATTTGAGAATGGATTTAAGTTCTTTCTAAAAGAAAATATCAAGTCATGACATTGGTGAGTAATTAATTCACTTCTCCTTTAAGAAAAGTTGTATATTACCGAATCTAAAAGTAGAAATCTGCAAGGAACAGTTAGAATGATAATTTCGAGAAACTTATCTATTCAATATGTAGACGTATGGATTTACCAGGGAAAGTCCACGTACCTGCCAACCTTAGGCCTACGAATTAATTTTTGTTGTGTCCAACCACGAGATTATTTGTGTACTTTCATAGTGGCCAACCCTGAGCTCATTTGTGACAATATAAGAGCACACATTTTACAAGTGGAACATTTGGTTGTACCTAACACTTCTTTCCCTAGGTTCTCATAAAACCTCTTCCCCTAGGTGTTGATAGCAATACACATGTTCCTCTTATCATATTTATGCCAATGATTTTTTTTTATAGAAACACCCCCACACCTATCTCCTTGGATTCTCATAATAGTGTGTTATTTCTCCTTTGAGGCATCCCTCTTTCCTTTTCTTGGTTCTTTAACCACCCACATGCATGTATGTTTGGAATATGGATCATTTTAGGGGTATGATTTCTTGTTGAGATCAAAACATGACATCTTAAATTTCAACATGGTAACTATGTATTTACCTCTTTCTTACAACGGAACTTATCTCAAGTGATCTACCCAATGATTATTTAAAAGAAAAAATGATTAGGAAATATTATATACATGTAGGTATTTCTTTATGTCTTACAAAATGAAACCTCTAAATGTCTTATGGGAATTATTTAAATAACAAGAATATTTACAATTAAACTTAACAAAAAATTAAACAAACAAAATAACTTGCAAGGGTTTTAGGGATATTAGAGTATGCCACTAGGTAGTGAAGCTATGACGTAGTTAGGGTATAGTTCTTAGCAAAGTCAAACTATATGAGAAAATGAACAATTGGTGTTACAGCTGATTTTACCACACATGGTGGATCACACCTTTATGGCCTTCCCTGTCCCTCTACAGACTCTTTAGACCCCATGGACCATTTTTGTACCTTTCATGTTTCCAATATCATCCCTAAAAACATGCATTATTTCCCATACGTGACTTTTAAACCTATTCTCGCGTATGTACATGGATATGACCCTAAAACCCGCGTACATTGGGATGTGTGCAAAATGACAAACAGTTTTGGAGTTTTCCTTGATGTGGATCCAAGTCACTTGTCTCTTGGCATTCCATATGCCTTGATATCGCTCGGATTTGATCTTCCATTACTCCATTGAAGCAGTATATAAGGAACCCTTTGGATACATTGAAGGAAGAGGAATTGAAGAGCAAGGAAACTATAATCCATTGTTGCCAGAGGTTATACTTGAGTTTGCGTCCCTTTGTCCCTTGGAGCACTTTGTGTTCTTCCCAAGCTTGCCTTTGTTTATGAGCTTGATATTAAGAGATGGAGGATTGAAGTGGTGGAGAACCAAGTGGAGGACTCAGTTTCTCCGATTCGCAGACATGCCAATAGAGATTGTCACTATTGTAATCTCTGATTTATATTAATAGAAATATATTTTCCTATCCAATAATGTGTATTTAAATGAGTATTGAATCCATGGATGCTTTTAAATGCTTCTATGTTATTAATTATATATGCTAGAGTAGGTCTAATACAATTATATAGCATGCTTGTCTTGTTTTCTGAATGTTGAGAGAGCAAATTGCTAATACAAGTGAGAGTGGAAAAGCTCAATGGGGATCTACATCAACCATCTGAAATAAGGTATGTTTCAAGATCCTTTAGTGTTAGATGTTTGGCTTCTCTTTCATATGGGAAAGGATTGATTTCTGTGGTTACTCTATCTATTGTGGTACCCCAATCCATAGGAAGTTTTCTTCGTAACAGAATTGGTGACCATACTGGGGAGTTCCTAGTCATTTCTTTTGGGGGTTTTATCGCCATTCAATGTTCTTGAATTGCTCTTATTTATCCCTTTCTCATTCGGGTCTGGGGGCATGTTTTCCTAGTAGTGTCTGATAGGAGTAAATTTTGTCTCAGTTGGTATGCTTGCCTTGTTTTTTATCTCTTTTTCTTCCTGTACGCGATTTTTGTCTTCACAGTCACGTGTACACTCAGTTTTTACTAGGAGATCTGCGTATATACTTCTATTTTCTGTTTTGAGATTAGTGCATTAGGTCTCTTTTACCTTAGTGCTTTGCTTGGGTGCTGTCTGAATATTGCCTACAAAGTCTGGGGGTTGTAGGGTCATACTTTTGCTTTATTATCTCATTTTAATTCAAAAAATATTAAATATTTGATTTTTGCATCATTATGCATTGTTGCATTTTGCATTTTGCATGGTACTTGCACTGGGTTTGCTTGGAAAATATTAGTCAGATTTTAATATAGGAATGATTGCATTTTCATTTGAAGGAAAATTTTGCATTTCACGTAGTAGCATACCCTATTTTTCATTCAACATGGTGCATTTGCATTGATTGTTAGGTGTGCATTTTACTTCTTGTTGCGTGATAACACCATTAGTTGCATGATCATTTTCCCTTTTGAATAATAAGCCAATTAAAACAAACGCATATTAAAATGAATTACACTCTTTTCTTTTATAGGGTGCATCAACAAGATTAGGTTTTAGGGTCTTAGAATAGTTCATTGTGACTAAATTCTCCAAGACCACTAAACGAAACATGTATGTGTCTATCTAGGTGAGAGTGTGAAATTCCTTGGTATAATTAGTGTTTCTCAGGATCCTCCTCTTACAAGGGAGTTAAGCATGAGATAGTGTGAGCGGTTAATGATTGGGATAACCCCTGGTCATAACTGAGTAGCACCAGAGATATTTCTAGGATTGTATTTGTATCTGGGGGTTCTTTCAGGAGTTTTGGGCTTTGCTACCCTGCCCTTACGGTCAATCACACCTATGAATATCTCCCTAAGCATTTATTATATTGAGGTGACCTTAGTTTCCTTACCTAGGTTATCAAGGCGGTACTTCGCAGAGGTTATTCTGCAGGTGTCCTGGCCAGGTAGGGGTCGAACAACATAATCACTATATGCGTTGAAGCTGAGGGCCACTATAATTGGTTACGAAGCTCTGCTTATTTTGTATGGGAGTCTCAAGCCTCTCATGGGTGAGACATACCTGCTTCATTCGAGAGATCACATATCCTAGACTTGTTTGCTTGTGATCTGGCTCTACATTGTATAGGTGTATGCTCTGTGCATTCTAGTTTTCCTAGGGTTTGCGTAATTAGAGAGAGTATTTTTCATTTTTTGAGTCATTGTGGATTCGGGTGTAGCACTTCACCATTCTCTTCATTTATTGGGACTTCCACCTTCCACATCTCCTCCTCCTTTGGGAGAGAGAAATATACAGTACGAGTGGACTACTTCTCACATTGATTCACACACAATGGGAGATTGTGAGGATGAGATTCCTGAGATGTCTTCTCTGCCTCAAGAGGTTGGGGATGTAGATTCTACTCCTGTATATGATCCTTCACTAGAAATACCTTCAAATTATGGTTATGATCCCTCATTCACAGGTCACCGGTATTGGTTTCCAAGTGATAAGACTCATCATGAACCCACAAGCACTAGTCATGTTCGTTATGGCATGCCTGATATCCCTACACACGATCTGGCACATCATGTCGAGTCAGAAATTGAACCTAGCATTATGCCTAGGGGCACTCCTATTCCTTTCCATGTAGAGAGATTTGGGAGCACTAGTCACATTGCACCTTCCATCCTAGTGGTGGAGGCTACCTCACATGTCCGTCCTAGACCTAGTGTCAGTAGTCATATACGAATACCAGAACCGATATGAGTGACCATAGGGAACACTTATTACATCCCTTCACATGTCCCTTCATCCTCAAATCCTACTCCTTTGAATGCATTTTTTACAACCCTTCATCCCCCTCATTCACGTGGTCCTTCAGGGATGGAATGTTGCTACTAGTCTTGTCCGTATTGCGACTACTCGCACGGTAGTATCTCATAGTCGAGTACCTCCTGTTGTCTTGGGAGGTCATATTCCTATTTCTAGATCGTCTTATGGTCCATCGCAAGGAGTTCCCCATATCCCTAATTATGGAGCTTCTCATGGGACATCCCATGGAAAATCTTATGGAGCTTCTCATGGACAATATTATGGATTGCAGTATGGACAGAACTATCAACCCTATGGGTATGGGTATCAACAACCCGCTTACTCCTCTAATTATCAATTTGTAGCACTGCATAGTCAAGGTACACCACATCATAATGCTTCCATGCATCCCCACACAGGTCAAATGGGGGGAGGATATTATGGCCAAGGCCATGGTATTTACAGTAGTCAGCCTTATATGAACCAAAACTATTAGGGAGCATGGCATTGACTGGCTCAACCTAGGCTCCCTTTCCTCACAACGTTAAACTTACCTGACTTGTCGAGACTAATGAATGATCCGGTATCTCATGACCTTGCTTGGCTGGATGTCCCTAATAAGATTCCCTCAGACATTCCCAAATTCAAGGGAAAAGCTGGAGAAGATCCTAGTGAACATGTCACTACTTTTCACCTTTGGTGCTCTTCTAATTCCTTACACGATGACTCAATCCGTTTAAGGCTATTTCAACGTACCATCACTAGGCCTGCAGTGAAATGGTATATAGAGTTACCAAAGGGGGCATTCGTTTTGTTCGATGACCTTGCTATGACTTTCCTTAATCACTTCCAGCTACCCGTGCGTTACGATGTTGGTACATAACTCTTGTCGACATTTTGACAAGACAAAGCCACACATATCTCAGACCATATCCAAGAGTGGCGTAGACAGAAGAGGTTGATTAAAGATTTCATACCGCCGAAATTTTTCCTTGAGTGGTTCCTTAAATCATTGCTACCTTACATCGTGAAGGATGTTTCTACATCTGGAGTCCAGAATGAGGAACAAACAATTTTTAGGTCACAGGAATTGGATTTGATTTATGCTCAATCCAGACTTCTATATGAGATCATACCTAACGCTCCGCGTTCTAGTTTCGATCCCAAGATCAACCTTGGACCACATGTCGATGGCATTGTGGGTTGTACAAGTATCAAACCTGTAGATTCAGTTGTGAAACAAGTGGTTCAATTGTCTATTAATAAATCTACATCAGGACAAGCCATGGCTTCATCTCAACCCACCCAAACGGCAGGTGTACTTTTTGTGCAATTGTTGGACCAGAAGGGAAACTAGCAGCTTAGAAGGAATAAGAAAAAGGGTAAAAACAATCATAAGGGTGGAAATAAGAATGAAAATGCCAATTTTAATGACAAGAATGCCCACAATGCTGGGGGGGACAAGTAGTATAAACATAAGGTTAAGTTTCCTTGCAAATTGTGTAAGGATGACCACCTCACTCACTTGTGCTTTCGTATGGAAGATGCCTCGAGGTTCATAGCATAGGGCCCAGCTGTGCTGACCAATCCTTTACCCCGTAATCAAAATATGAACTTGAGAACCCATGATCCTCATTATGCATCGAGTGGAGATCAAAATCCGTTGAAATCCAATACTGGTCATGGTTGCATCAACATGGTGCGTGCTACTAAGGTTGTGACTCATGAAAAAAACTATGGTTCATCACAACCAAACCTTGGGAAGGAACCCGCTCCATCTAAGAGCCCTTTGCATATTGAAAACCCTATGGATAAACCTAAGATCGCACCTTGCATTCCTAAGGGAGTCCTAAAGCGTTTCAGGCACAATCCTAATTCCCGAGCTGCCCAGAACTATTCTATTGTCAAGGATTTGGGCGAAACTCCTTGTGCAATGTTTGTGCTTGAATTACTTCAGAGTTGTCCTTCGCAAAGGAAAGCTTTGCTTTCTGCTCTTGGGGTTAATGATGATAGCTCTTCTTCTATCATCAAATTTGAAACCATGGGACTACAACCTTGCTTGCCTTACTACATGTCTCTCTTGATTCATGTAGAGTGACTTAACATGACCGTCAAATGCATTGTGATTGATGAAGGTGCTACTACTTCCGTGATGTCTTTGTCATGCTGGAAGAGTTTGGGTTCTCCTGAGTTGTCTCAATCCGCTAACATGTTGACTTCCTTTGATGGTAGATCATTTCAGCCACATGGAATTCTTCCTTCTATTAAGGTCCGTTTGGGAGGGAAGACTGTCGTGATAGAGGTTGAGGTGGTTGATGCAACCCTTGATTACAATCTTTTACTAGGTCAGAATTGGATGTATAGTATGCAAGTCATATCCTCTTCTCTATTTTGAGTAGTATGTTTTTCATTTAATCAAAATATTGTTATGATTGATCAGACATCATTCAAAAATCTGAGTGTTAATGCATCATCGGTAGCTTCTATCCCGATTATCGATCATTCTCAGCTGGAAACTAGTAGTGTGGGTATAGCTTCTATCCCGATTATCCATCCCTTATGGGGACCTTTAGTTATCCCTTATTGAGGCCATGTCCGGGGTTGAGCCACCTTGGGAAGAGTTACATCATAGAACCTATTTTCTTCCCAAGCTTGACCGTTTGGAGCGTGAGGACTTTACGGAGATTCTTAGTGAGAATATTGGTAGTCTCGTGGTTCCATTGAGCTCTTTTGGTCAGATGTATGATGGGAACATGGCGAATATATCACCTACTATTCCTATCAATGTCTCTCACAATCCTGGAAAAATTGAGAATGTCTACATTGGGGTGGACTATTCCCCTGATGAGATTAAGGAGTATACCGAGCTATTCAAAGAGTTTCGTGACATATTTGCTAGGTCATACAGGGAAATGCCAGTAATCAACCCTCGTATTGTTGAACATGAAATTAAGACCTATCCAAATGCGAAGCCCATTCGACAATATTTACGTGCGGTGAATCCTAGAAAACCACCCGCTATTAAGGCTGAGATAGAGAAGCTATTAAAAGCCGGTTTTATCTATCCCATTCCTTTAACGGAGTGGGTTTCAAACCCCTTTTGGGTTGATAAGAAGTAGGGAATGATCCATATATGCACTAATTTCTATTATTTAAATCATGCTTGTCCTAAGGATAATTTTTCCACATCATTTATTGATCAAATTTTGGATGAGTGTGCAAGAAGCGAGGTATTTTCCTTCATGGACGGATTTTTTGGATATAATTAGATTTAGATCAAACTTGGGGATCAACACAAAATTGCATTTATTTTTCCATGGGGTACATTTGCATATTGGAAGATTCCTTTTTGTCTTAAAAACACCAGAGCCACATTTCAGTGGGCTATGACCTCGATTTTTCATTATCTCAAAACAATTATTGAAGTCTTTTTGGATGACCTTGCTACTCATTCTCGGTTGAGAGTGCGTCGTCCATACCATTTGAGATTAGTATTCGAAAGAGGCTGCCATTACCTGGTTAAATTAAATCCTCATAAGTGCATCTTTTGCGTGAAGTCTAGTCACTTGCTAGGGTTCATTGTTTCCAAGGAGGGTATAAGAGTTGATCCCTTAAAGGTTGAGGCAATACTTCAATTGTCTCCCCCATGCAATATTAGACATCTTCAATGTTTGCAAGGCATGGAAAATTTCTTATGGAGGTTCGTCGTTAACTTTTACAATTTGACTAAAGGATTTATGCATCTTTTAAAGAAGGACAGTACCTTTTGCTAAGATGAGCTAGCCCAAGAGTCCTTTGATGCTCTTAAGTGAGCCTTAGCATCAACCCCCATGCTTAGTCCACCCAACTATAGCTGTGACCTTTTTATTTATGTGGTCGCTTCCATGGAGACGATTGGTATGGTTTTGTTTCAGGAAGATGAGGATCTCCATGGGCATGCCATATATTATTTGAGCCGAAACCTTATAGATGTGGAAATCTATTATTCCCATGTGGAGAAACTTTCCTTAGCCACCATTCATGTGGTTCAGAGATTGAGACATTACATTTTCCTTCGCTAGACCTTGGTGGTAGATCATGTCAATCCATTTCAGTTCATCCTCACCAGAAGGATGATCAGGTGAAAGTATAATACGTGTATTGTTATTTTGCAATAATTCGATATTGAATTTGTTTTGGTGAAATCAAAGAAATCGTTAATTTTTGCAGAGCTCATTTCTGATTTTCCAATTATGGAGGAGGAGGAGGTTTATGAGGATACGTTTGTCGATGAGCATATTTTCCTTATCTCAACTTTGGATCCACGGGATGGGGATATCATCATATATTTGCAAACATTGAAGGTCCCTACTCACCTTTCATGGGATGAGCGACGATGATTACGTCATGTATATAAGAACTACCTTATAGTGGATAACACTTTGTACCGCCATGAGGTAGATTCCATTTTACATCGTTGTTTAACCCATGATGAGGCTAAGGTTGTGCTAGATGATTGCCATGGAGGGGTGTGTGGTGGTCATTTATCTAGTCTTTCTACAACCCCAAAAATCTTGAGAGCGGGATATTTTTGGTCGTCAATCTTCAAAGATTGTGTTAATGCGATCAATAAGTGTCACCCTTGCCAGGTGTTTGCATGCAATATGCACTCACATATTTCCCCATTACATTATATTATCACCGCCAGTCCCTTCACTAAGTGGGGGCTTGACTTCATGGATTACAAACTAGCTTCAGCTGGGGGGCATTATCACATTATAGTGGTTGTTGATTATTTCACGAAAAGGGTTAAGGCTATGGCCACAGTTAAATCCAATGGTGACATAGCCGTGCATTTCGTATTCAACCAAATTATTACCCGGTTCGACATAGCCGTGCATTTCGTATTCAACCAAATTATTACTCGGTTCGACATTCTAGTTATAATATATTTGTGTTTATTTACAGTAAGTAAGGTATCTGTTATGAACAACCCTTTTGTATAACTTTCATTCCACTTACTGGTGATATTCTAATATAATACATTGTTTTCATTTAAACATAATCTATAGAGCTATGCTATAAATGTTATAATCATCAACTGTACTTTTTTTTATTAGTTATAAACACAAGATAAATTATTATTTATCTACTGTGTTCTTACATCTTCTATATTCTATAATGTTTTTATTTTTTAAATAACCAGTTAACAATTATAAAATTTATTTATAAAAGAACTTAATCTGTACTCAGTAATATCTTAAGAATTATAATCTACAGTTACCTATTTTGTTTATAAATAACTAGATAAAACAATATTTAAGTAAATAACCTATGTACATTTATATATGTTCTTTTGTAAGAGAATCCTGCTAAGAACTGAGATACCTGTAGAATGAATTTGAAATCTAACTATTATGTCTTTTCATTAAATTATGAAATAAACAGTCTTTAAGATTTAAATAAATAAATTGTAAATCTATAAAGCACTTAGGTTACTGAGAGTACTTAAAATCAAGAACTGTACAGAAAATACTACTCTCATTACCAAGATAATTCCTCTGTAAATAACACAGTGATATTACTCTATGATTTTACTATCATTCCATTCTATGTTATCATCATTTCATCCTTCTATAATTCTACCCCGGTGCTGGAGTACGGTCTGGTGAACCGAGATGTGGAAAAACACAGTGGGTCTTTTTTTTTATCAAATAGATTCAAATACTGATAAACTAAAAACAATTACATTACTAAACTAGCTAAGTCTTCTGTCATATAATACAAGCATAATATTCATCCATTCATACTCATTAAAACAAAAATAGTTAAGTGACAGAACCTGTTAAAACTGTGGACAACAACAGCAATGGGAGGCTGTTCCTCCCTACCAATTCCTGGAGAGCGCTCAAACAGCAACTTCTCAGGACCCCCGAGCTTGCTCTGGTCTCCCTGGCTGGAACTAGGTGCAGTAAAAAGTCAGATACCAGTCTTCAAACTCAGTATTACTCCAGAACTTAACAGTAAGTTATCCCAGCTAACAAGCTGTAATAATCAAGTTACTGCAGCATTCCCCTCAAAACAACTTCCTTACTGTTTCTCCCTCTTTCCGCAATGAATTTCCTGAATAACATTCACCTGAATGAATTCTCTCTGGAAATTATCTGAGCAGCCTCAGCTCTCTTCATTGAGTACTTTTAAAAGATTGCCTAGGTCTTTTTGGATTAGTTGTCTTTTAATGAGCCACCTGCTTTGATCCCACTTTCATGGGGGATCATGACCCCAATTATAGGGAAGTTGCCACCTGCAACTTAGGAAGTGTTTGAGGATGTTTCCACTTGTCTTTTGCCCTCCACCTAGTTACATCCACCAGTTTGACCAGCAACCTCTTTTTAACAGCTCTCCCATGCTGTTGTATCCACAATTTATTTATTAATAATAAAATATTCTGAATTACATTCCAATTCTGTTGACTCTGCTGAGTCATCAGCTCCTACTTAGCATTAATTTTAACATAATGTCTCAGGAATATAATAAAACAATTAACATTATTTTACAAAATTGGGGTATGTGACATGAAACCTGAGTAATCCATTCCTCAGTTATCTTGACTTTGCATGTCGGCCATTCTCGGTATAGTTACTGGTTCGTGCACCTTATGACCGAGTCCTTCCACATTATACAACTTTGCTGAGTACCTCGTGTTGGATGATGGGAGATGCCTTAATTCCCTCCTTCCATCGGATTTCATCCCATTGACTTCAGATCATTTATTCTGGGATTGGAATCTAGATTCATTTTGAGTGCCTTGAGACTTGCAGTCATCAGTGGCAGGCTCTCTCGCCATCGACAATTTTTTGGAATACATCAATGTCCCTTAATCGATGGATCCTTTCAAGTGTTCGACCTGATCACATTTATTCACACTTGTTAGTTTTCACTCTAGTACCTTGATTCCCATTTTCATTATCGATGGGTGATCTTGTGTCTGTTAACAGTGTATATCAATGGCTGGTAATGAGACGATGGACTGCTATGTTCGACCTCGACACCTCTATTCACATAGTAGGACATGTACTCATAGCGGTTTGTGTAGAAGACCTTCCAAATGGGTGGCATCTCTTATATGCTACCTCCTTGATCGTGCCAGTGTTCATGAGAGTTCAGCTCTTGTGACTTGATTCCAGTATATATCAGACATATTTATCCATTATGGAGATCTTGATCCATTCTATATCTTCAGCCATCATGGAGATCATGTTCCTTTGTATATCTTCATCATAGAGATTCTGATCTATGTGTATTGTATGTGGCGATGACCACTTATGTGATATCTTGTATCATGCCTATTCATGGCCATTGTACTCATATGTATCTGGGACTGCTATATGTATTTGCAGTTATGTGCAGAGTTCTATCATTGTACTATGTTGATTGGGTGGTTGGTCTTCCATTTGGGATCCTTCATCAATCCACTTCTGGGATGGACTTATAATTTATTTCGGCCATTGTGTGACCTATCTGACCTCACACATTAGGGGGCATCTGTTATAGCTGATTTTACCACTCCAGGTGAATCACACTTGTATGGCCTTCCCCTGTCCCTCTGCAGACTCCTTAGACCCCTTGGACCATTTTTTGTCCTTTGATGTTTCCTTGACCATCCCTAAAAACATGTGAAAATTAATACACGTGACTTTTAAATCTATAATCGCACATATACGCGAGTTTGACCCCTAAAACCACGTACATCAGGATGTGTGCATAATCCAAATAATTTTGGAGTTTTCCTTGACATGGATCCGACTCACTTGACTCCTGTCCTTCCCTATGCCCTGAGATAGCTCGGATTCGACCTTTCATTACCCCTTTGAAAAGATATATAAGGAACTCTTTGTTACATTGAAGGCATATGAGAGAATTGAGAGCAAAGAAACTATATTCCATTGTTCCTGGAACTTGCACTTGAGTCTGCATCCCTTTGTCCCTTGGAGCACTTTTGTGTTCTTCCCAAGCTTGCCTTTTTCTTGTGAACTTGCTATCGAGAGATTGAGGATTGAGGTGGTGGAGGCCCAAGTGGGGGATTCAGTTTCTCCAATTCGCAGACGTGCTGATAGAGGTTGTATCCATTGTAATCTCTGATTTTATATTAATAGAAATATCTTTTCCTGTCCAATAATGTATGTTTGAATGAATATTTTATCCATGGATGTTTTCAAATGTTTATACATTGTTTATTATATATGCTAGAATAAATCTAACACCAATATATATAGTATGCTTGTATTGTTTACTTGTTGTTGAGGAAGTAATCTATCAATTCAAGCTGAAGTTGGAAAGCTCAATGGGGATCTACTTCAACCGTCCAGAATAAGGTACGAGGTATGATCCTTTAGTGTTAGATATTTAATTTCTATTTCATATTGGAAAGGATTGATTTATGGAGTCAAGCTGTCTGTTGTTGTACCCCAAGCCATAGGAATTTCTCTCCGTAACAAAGAGCTCCCAAGAGTCTTCTTGGAATTTGTCCAGGACACGTCCTCATCCCTTATTTTCCCTAAGAGAGGAAATCAGATTAAAATCCCCTCCTATGATCTAGTTTCCCTCATGGGAAAGTCCCATCATCCAATTCAGGAGACGCAAAAAACCCATCTTCTGAGGGAATGCATTGGGGCCATAGACATTTACTAGGGTCCCCTTGGCCCCTGTATCCAGAAAATTGAAATTGGCCATCAGGGATAAATGATTGACCCTCAACTCCAATAGGTCAATGGAATTTAGGTTCCACAACATCGCCACACCCCCGTCCATATGGTCTGCATCCATCGCCATCAACAAGCTACCTTTCCAAATCTTCTTCCCGAGTGTCTCCATCACTTCTAAGCTACACTTTGTTTCTTATAGAAATATAACATCTGGCCTCTCTTTCCTAACATTCCTAGATAAGGTCTTAATATTCCTAGGGTTCTTACATCCCTTGATATTTTCAGATACTATCTTCATTGAGTAACCTTACTAACTTCCGAGAAGCTCTCCCTTATCGTTGGGTATTGACCTGATTCCATTAACTTTACACCAATTTTTGCGATCCTCTGCATGTTCGTCTCCTGCCCTCTTTTCAATTGCTCCTATGAGGAATTCCTTTTAATTCCTTTCTAAGGTTCTGTAGTGATCCCTAGGTGTTGATGAGCCTTGGTACGAATGATAGCCTCTTGGAGCAGTTCCAATTGTTTTTGGGAGACATACTCTTGACCTACATTATCGCACTCCTTCTAAATCTCATCTAGATCGATTTCTCCAAGCTCCATTTCGTCCACTTTGTCTTCTTCCATTGCCTCAGCCTGGATATTATGCTCATCTTTTCTTCTGATCTCTACCACCTCAACTTATTGATGCTTTCCCGAGGATTCTTTTCTAACCCTTTCTTTCCCCAAGTCACTCTCCTCCAAGATTTGGAAGGGGTTGTTATTGGTTGTTTACTTCTCCAAGATTTCCTTGCGTGGTTTTGGCCTCCCACCTACCTTACCCTTGTGCCTGATTCTGAATTGCGTAAACCCCTCACTCTTCGGTTCACCATCCCCATCATGGTTTTAGGAGGCTAGAACCTAGGCCCCCTTCGGACAGTTTCTCCCAAAGTGGATGTATTCATGACAAAGTCTACATCCAAACGGGTGTTGTTCATAATCGATCTTTTGGATCCATTATTCATCCTCCTAGTTCATACTTACTTCCTGAGGGAGATCCTTTGATAAATCCATATAGACACAGATACGAGAAAAAACCATGTACCCATGTTTCTTGGTCTTCTCTACTACATTAAAAAAATCCCATATTGAGTTACCTATATCTTTCAGGATCTCCATTTCCTAGTATTCGCATGGAAGAGAAACCAAACAGATCCATACCGAGGCCACCATCATGTCTTCTGTTTTCAGGTTTAATCTCTCCTTCCAGGGCCTAAGATAGAGCCTCTTCGAGAATAATAAGTATGGATCACCCTCAAGAACTCTATCCTTGTCCTCTAGGTTAAAAAAGATTATAGTGAAAAATCCTTTCAATCCTAAATGGAGATCATAATTGCCTTTAGGGTTCCATGTGCTCTTGATCCATCCGACTAGATCTCTCTCTCTAGGCCGTACCCCAACAAACTTCCCAATGTTGGCCTTCTCCTTCCATGGTTCAATCTTCTCCCAGATATTGTCAAAGATGATATGGATCGCTGAGAGAAATTGGGCATTTTGGAGGCAACCTCCTTGGCTCGTTCTCCTCCCCGCTCCTAGACCATCCCTACTACCACCAACTCTCCCACTGTCACCCCCACCCCGCTCGGTAGCCTGGTTCTAGGGGATCTCTATTGCCATGGTTTGCAGGGGTATTACAAACCACACCCACAACCCCTTTGCGCTCATAAATCTCACCATTTCCATCCAGTTATAGGAGAAACTCTAGTTCCCCTAAGCTCCCATTGCTCTGATTTTTTTAAGCACTTAATGTGTGCCACATTATCCAAATCCTTTAAATTTCAAATTGAAATTAAAACTTCAATTGCATAGCATAATATATTTGTCTCAACTTTAAGTGTTAAAATAAATGTAATAACAAATTGTGAACCCAATATAATTACTGTTTTAATTTACAACACATTGTTAATATAATAATAAATATAAATTTAGAGTTTTGGGTCTACTTTCTATTCTTACTAATTTTTTTAATTAAAAAAAATCCAAATATAAGTACCTTTATGTCTAAATATTGACTCACTAAAAAAGGTTGTTTTTGCTAATTAAATGGATGCATATACTAATTTCAATTTGAAGGAGATTCAATGAAAAATAAGTTATCCTAAAAAAAATGAAAAAGCTTTGATATCAGTTTCTTATTGGAAAAAATAAAAACCATTAAAAATAAAAAATATATAAATAAAACCCAAATTATAAGTTATCCTAATTAAACTGAATAAAAATATATGCAATAAAACCCAAATTATAAATTATCCTAATTAAACTCTAGGTGCGTAAGAGGTGGATCTTAAACAA
This sequence comes from Pseudotsuga menziesii, assembly GCA_001517045.1. Classification (NCBI taxonomy): domain Eukaryota; kingdom Viridiplantae; phylum Streptophyta; class Pinopsida; order Pinales; family Pinaceae; genus Pseudotsuga; species Pseudotsuga menziesii. The sequence goes on along the minus strand of LPNX011123748.1, from coordinate 148,293 downwards.
TAATATAATAATTATGAAATTTATATAGATTAACAACATGGGCATTGGAGGATAGTAAGCCCATTGTTGGATAGGTGGTGGCAGAAGGGGTGAGCTATGACAAATGATCCGACAAATGCACTCAATAATTGTCGTCTTCTCTGAATTTTTGGGCCTTTTTTGCTTCTATTTCTTGCTAAGAAGTATGTTAACCTTGAACATGAAAAATGTAGGTTGCAGTATGGAACGAAAGTGGCAGGCAGTTTCGATGAGAAGCGAAGTGCTGTAAATATATGTTTGAATTGGGAAGAACCATCGCCACATCAAGGACACAATGGTTAAGTGTAACATATGAATTATTTCATATCCAATGCTCATCCAAAACATAAACCGGAAGCATAACCTTCAAGAAAATGTTTGTTTTTTCATTTGTACTAAAGCTAAGATGCAAGTAATCATCCCATTGGTTGGGTCAGTTTTTGTGCAAATCCTAGATGGCCACGCTAGGAAGTGATTTAAAGAACTGCCTGCTAGGTTAGTGGTAGGAATAGAGGCCCTGGATGACATTTTCCTAAAGCAATGTGGAGAGAGGAGAGACCACCTGTACTATATCATAGAATTCAGCAACCTAAAAAGAGAAAATGGTGAGTCTGTCTCCAACTTTACCAAGAGATTCAACAACATGTATAGCAAGATCCCCACTGAGATTAAGCCCACTGGTACCTCAGTTATGATAACTTATGCGAATGCCTTTGAATATGACTTCTGCCTACTTCTTAGAGAAAGGAGGTCTACCTCATTATCACTCATGCAGGATGCTTCCCTAGAGGTAGAGTCAAACATTATGGCATATTAGAAGGTCAAAGGGAAGGGAGACATGAGAAAGCAGCCAGCAGACTACAGTGGGGCTTCGACATCAGAGAACAAGAATGAAGAAATGACCAAACTTTTAGATAACCTGACTGCTGAAATGTCTAAATTGAAGGACCAAGGACATCTGCTAGTGAGGAGTAAAGGTCCAAATGACTTTGCTCCTTGAAACCCAAGTGTTGTCCCTTATAGAAGAGGAAACCCCTTGTTCAGATTCTTATAAGGGAGAGAAATCAAGGGAAAGACCAGAGGATAAGAGCTCCATTTCAAAATGATGTATTAGAAGAAGGGCCAGAATTCATTGAAGAAGAAGTAGAAGCTAAAGACAATATCCATTGCATGGAGAATGAGGTGGACTATTCTTTTCTGACACAAGAAGAGTATGAAGAAGCCCTAATTGATGAGCAGATCACTGAAGAGTCTTTCTATCAGGCTGATGATCATGGAGGTTACCAACTGAGGTCTAGGTTGGTTGCTCCACTCAAAAAGAATGTTGTGCCCGTCAAGTAGCCTATTGTACCTACTAGAAAGGTTGTTGTTTTACCAACTAAAGTAGTTGTTCCATCCAAAGCATTGCATAAACCAGCACCTTTAGCCATGCCTGATTAAGTCCAACTTAAACCTACAGCTCGTGAGGTAAGGTTTCTAGATAGGCTGCATTATTCCTTCAACCTTGAGTCTGAAATTCAAAAATTGAAAGTCCCTTTCCCTTTAATTGAGTTGATGAAGAATGATGCATTTAAAAACTCCATTCTAAATTCCCTTTAGCCCAAGGTGCACATTGACATTGACTTTGTGAACCTGCAAGATGACAAGCTGGTTTTAACCCTAGGCCCCATGATTGAAGACCTAAAGGACTCTTTCCCACCATTCTATATATCCTTGAACATCCATGATAGAATCCTCCATAACTGTTTGCTGGATTCAAGAGCCTCTCATAACTTAATTCCAAAGGCTGTGATGGATGATATCGGCCTCAGCACTAACAATCCCTACCATGATTTATTCTCCTTCGATTCCAGGAAGGTCAAGTGCTTGGGCCTCATCAAAGACCTTGCTGAAACTTGACTCAACTGCCTTCAAAAAGTGTAATGATGGACATCATAGTGGCTGATATTCCCCCAAAATTATGCCTTTTGTTGTCCCATTCATGGAGAAAAATATTGGGTGGCACCCTTCATATGGATCTCACATACACCACCATTCCCATGTTTGGAGGAGAAACCAAGAGACTGTACAGGGAAAATCAGCTAGCGTACATTATAAGTAAGGAGAGTCACTCAGTAAATCACCCCATCTATGCTGTGGACGCCAATTTTGGATATTGCATCTTGTATATAGATGATAATTAGTAGACATCGGTTCAGCTCACCGAGCCCACCCATCTGTAGCCCAAAGAAGTCACAACAGCAATCTGGACCATGTATTTCAATCGGGAAAGTGCTCAAAATTCAGCAAGTGCAGGGGTCATGTTGATCTCCCCATATAAGGAGAACATTCACCTATAATATAAGCTCAATTTCAAAACCACAAACAACGTAGCATAATATGAAGCCTTGATGCTGGGAGTTAAAGCGGCCAAGGAGATTGGGATCATGTGCATGAAGATTTTTGGGGATGCAGACCTCATCATATAGTAGGTCAACAACACTTTTTAGATGAAAAATATCAGAGTGAAGGCCTACAGAGACAAGGTATGGAAACTTAGAGACTCATTTATGTTTTTTGAACTGTCATGTATTCCTAGATATTTGAATCACCTGGCTGATTCCCTAGCTATCTCTGCAAGTTTGTTTGTTCCTTCTTTACCCCCTAGGCTCAGCTATGATGTTCAGGTCAGGTACAGACCCTCTCTGCCAGACAATGTAAAATTTTGGAGGGTGTTTTAAAAGGATGGGGAGCTCAGTAAATTCCTTTAGTTTGTGGATGAATTCTTTGACATACACATAGACCAGGAAAACCTTAACTTGCAGGAATCCAAGTAGCTCAAGCTAAAAGATAAAGTGACTGAGCATGATATCATCCAATTGCCCAACAACCACATACCCCAAGGTCTAGTACCACTGGAAGAACTGTTTGATCACAATGATGTCCCTTTCAAGCTTGCTAAAAGGGAGCTAGATCCTACTATCCAAGAGCACAACATAGGTATCCAGATCCATCCAAAACTGATAAATCTATCCACTGGGCTGACTGCTGAACAGAAGTATGAATATTGCAACTTGATAAAAGAGTTTGTTGATGTCTTTGCATGGGAGTATAGTGACCTAAAAACATATGACACCAACATCATCCAACACATGATTCCTTTGGATAAGCACACCATTCCTTTCAAACAGAAGCTGAGACCCATCATCCCTCTTCTATTACCAGTGATTGAGAAAGAGATCCAGAAACTCCTCAAATCCAAGATCATAATCCCCATCAGGTATTCCCAGTGGATTGCAAATATAGTAGTGGTAAGAAAGAAAAATGGAGAAATCAGGTTGTGTGATGATTTTAGAAACCTGAACAAATGTTCCAAAAAAGTCAACTATCCACTGCCAAATATGGAACATCTGCTGTAGAGAGTCTCAGGGGCCAGGGTCATGTCCTTCCTTGATGGCTTCTCTGGATACAACCAAGTGGCTGTGCACCCAGATGACCAAGAGAAGAATTCCTTTACCACCCCCTGGGGCACCTTCATGTATGATAAAATGCCATTTGGGGTAATGAATGTTGGGGATACTTTTTAGAGAGATATGGACCTAGTTTCTGTAGGGCTAAAAGATAAATATGTGCTGATATGTTTGGATGAATTAATAGTTTACTCTCACAACCATCATGACCACTTGCAGCATTTGAGAAAGGTATTTTTGAAGTGCATAAGGTATGGAATATCAGCGAACCTCAAGAAGTCCCAGTTTGCACTCAATGAAGGAAAGATCCTAGGCCACATAGTCTCAGCTAAAGGTGTAAAGATCAATCCAGTAAGAGTGGAGGCAATTCAGCAGCTATCAATACCAAGGTCAAAAAGAGACATTCAGTCCTTTTTAGGCAAGATAAACTTTTTCAGGAGATTCATTCCAAATTTCTACGAGATAGTAAAGCATATAACAGTCATGCTAAAAAAGGATGCAGAAATCAAGTGGACCGACCAGGAAAGAAATTATTTTGAAGAGATTAAGAAAGCCATCATGGAGTCCCCAACCCTGATTAGTCCCGAATACACCAAGGGATTTTACATTTTCTCTTTTGCATTTTATGACATAGTGGCAGTTGTACTATTACAAAAGAATGATGAAGGACTTGATCATCCAATTGCTTTCTTCAACAGAACCCTGAGAGATACTGAGCTGAAGTATGTCCCAATTGAGAAGCAGGCTTATGCCCTCATAAAATATTTGAAGAACTTCAGAATCTACATTCTCCATGCAAAGGTCATTGTGTATGTCCCTTCAGCTACTGTGAAGGATGTTTTGACTCAGCTTGACATTGATGGGAAGAGAGCTAAGTGGATTTCCAAACTCATTGAGTTCGATGTAGAGGTGAAACCCACCAAGTTGGTAAAAGGATTAGGTCTGGACAAACTCATGGCCAAAGAAAATTGTGAACTGCTGGGAATGAATTTCACATACCTCAGGTCAACAAAGGTGCAAACTATGGTGGCAGCTGAAACAGAGGAAAATCAAGATCAAAATAATAGTCCAGCAGTAGCTGAGAACATATCTTCATGTGAGTGGTACTCAGGTATCATTCATTTTTTTGCTAAAACTAGAAGTTTCTCCTAATCTTACTCCTAACCAAGAACGAGCTCTTAAATTGAAATCTGTTAAGTTTTGCATAATTGACAAACTATTGTACTGGAGGGATCAGTCTGGGATTTTGTTAAGGTGTCTAGATAAAGAGGAAGTAGAACAGGCCATGCATCACTTTCATTCCAGTACATGTGTAGGCCACCACTACTGGAAAACCATAGCCCACAAGATATTAAAAGAAGGGTACTATTGGCCAGTCCTTTTTGATGATGTATGCATTTTTGTAAGGGCCTGTGACCAATGTCAAAGATTTGAAGGGAAGCAGCAGCTCAAATCCTTGCCCCTTAGGCCTGTTATAATGAATGGGCCTTTCCAGCAATGGGGTCTGGATTTCATAGGTGAAATAAATCCATATTCCAGTGGATAGCATAAATGGATCTTAGTAGCCACTGACTACTTTACCAAATGGATAGAAGAAATACCCAACATAAATTCCACTCAGCAAGTCATCGTGAGATTCTTTTATGAGAACATCTTCAGTAGGTTTGGTTTCCCAGTAAGGTTAGTAACTGATAATGCACAATGGAATTAAAGCTGGGGCATTGGTTAAATTGTGTGAATCAATGGGTATTCAACTGGTGCACTCCACATCCTATTACCCACAAGGCAATGGTCTGGTTGAGTCATCCAACAAAAGCTTAGTTCAGATCATTAGGAAATTGCTAGAGACAAATTAGAAAAGCTAGGATTCAAAGCTTAAGTTTTCCTTATGGGTTGATAGGGTGACAGATAAAATATCCATAGGGACTTCTCCATTCAAACTAGTTTATGGAACTAAGGCCATCTTTCCTATCCATCTCACCCTTCCAGTGGAAAAGTTCTTTTAGGAAGAGGAAGATGAACCAAATGATATGATGAGAAGGATGATGGATTTGGTGGAGTTATAGCAGATTAGGGAGCAAGTTACAGTAAAATCAGAGTCTCATCAACAGAGGATAAAGGGCATGTTTGACAAAAGAGAAAAGGTAGACAAATTCTTGGTCGGGGACTAGGTCCTCAAGTAGGATGCTGCCAAACAGGACAAGGGGAAACATGGAAAATTTGACTCTTTATGGATTGACACTTTTGTTATAGACCAGGTATATAATAATAACAGCTTCAAATTGGAGAATTCGGAAGGTGAAGAGGTATTTGATGGCCCAGTAAATGGGCGGTTCCTAAAACTCTATTTTATTTGAGGATCTGAGGCTTTATAATTGTAAATTAGTAGATTGTAGGTTGCTTTTTCTTTCGGAATAAGACTCCATGCCCAATGGAACAATAGAGAATAGTGTTAAGTTACTTAGTTGATTTTAGGGATAGGCATTTTGGTCTGGGGTTCTTGGGACCTCACAGGGAGGTTCCCATCCCTGAGTAGGAGCCAAATGTTATCTCCCAAATAAAACAAATTTATTTTTTATAGTATTAAAAATTTAAATGATGTAATGAAGGATATGAAGATCACTAATAGTTTTGAAGACCTCTATTTTTTTATGGAAATTTCACAAAGTTGTGGTTTTCGATGGCTTGGGAGAGGATTAGAACATCTCATTAGTCACTGAAAGATGGAAGACAAATGGTGAGTGGAAGACCCCTTTGGCCGTTAGGCATATTGCTAAACGTTTTACTACCATCAGAACATTTTATACAGTGATCGGAGGTGTAGTCATCTATTTCTCTGCCACTACGGAGGGGATAGTGGCTAAAGGTTCCGCCACTGCAGAGAATATAGAGGTTAAATATTTGGATTGTGAGAAGGTTTGGAGTTTGATCACCGACATTGCAGAGTCTTTGTTCACTATGGCACCACTGCGGGGAATATAGTGACTAGAAGTTCCTCAACTATGGAAAATATAATGATTAAAGGCAGTTGATAAATCAAAGTCACCGCCAATCAAAGGGAATGAAAACTTCGACGTCGGAACTTGAAAGAACTAACGATAGGCAGGATAGTTCCCTAAGGAGCTGAAACCATGGAAGACAAACAGACAAGGCTTTCATGACCAAAGGAAAACTACAGTGATCTAAGGTTCACGGGACTAACGATCGGTGTGCTAGTCTACTAAAGAGCTGTAACGACGGAGATCTAACTGACTACGGCTTCCGATTGATGAAAATAAAGTTGTCGATAGAGCGACGATAGATGAACACATTGGTGATTGGAGGGGCTAAAGAATAACCAGTGGCTAAATAGTTCACTATGGAGCCGTCGGAAAGGCTAAACACTACAGATCGGAGAGATAAATCTGAAGAGTTTCCATAGTGTCAGTGTCGGAAGACACTAGTCATCGGCACAATAGTCAACTAATGAGCTGCAATGGCAGGAGGAAAACTAACTAAGGATTCCGATCAATCATTATATAAACTCTTCTGCGGTTAGAAGGGCTGAAGGTTAACTAGCCGCAAGATAGTTAAATAGGGAGCCGCAACGACAAGAAGAAAACTGACTATGGATTCTGATTGGTGAGCTAGTTCTCAAAAGTGCCGCAACGACGGAGGAAATATAGACTAAGAGTTCCGATGGAGAGAGGTTTTGATTTTCGATCACAGACGAAATCAGTTCAAGACTCAAAAAATTTAACAAATCATCAAGTTAGTTCTCAAAGGTGTCGCAATGACAAAGGATATAGTGACTAAGCATTCCAATTTATACTTCCAATGACCTCCGATAGTGATGAAATCGGATCAGAAGAGCTAAGGATTAAGTAGCGGCGAGGTAAAGCTAAAAGTTTCCATAGTGTCGGTGTTGGAACTTTAAGGGACTAATGATCGGTAAGCTAGTCCCCTAAGTAGCCGCAACGCCGAGAAGCAAAATGACTACGGATTCCAATCGATTGCAAGAAACATTCCAATAAGCGTGACATTAGAAGAACAACGGAGCGACAATCTAGTTCACTAAGGGGCCGTAATGGTATAAGAGAAACTTAGTACGGGTTCTGAAATAATACAGACTCATCGGCATCAGAACTTGAAAGGACTAATTATCGGTGAGCTTGTTCCCTAAGGAGCCCCAACTATGGAGAATATAATGATTAAAGGCAGCCGATAAGTCAAAGTCACCGCCGGTTGAAGGGACTGAAAACTACATGTCGGAGCTTGAAAAGATAGTTAGTCAGCAAAATAGTTCACTAAGGAACCGAAAGAGTGGAAGGCATACAGACTAACCGTCATCAAATTAGTCTAGTAAAGAGCCGTAACAGCAGAAAAAAGACAAACTAAGGCCTCCACAACCAGATGAAGATGTCGGCGATCGAAACAACTAAAGACTATGCGGTAAAAATCGCAAACACTAATCATCGATGAGTTAGCCAACTAAGGAGCCGACACTATGACAAGGATGAGGATTGGAGGGCCGATGGAACAGAGGAAAAATCCTTCGATCAATGACCACAGTAGAAAAATATGGAAATATTGAGGCCTAAGGAGCTGCAACTACGACAGCTGTCAGGCTTGGAGTGCCGATGTGATAGAAGAAAAGGATTATGATCGGTGACTGCAGCAATGAAGTTAAAAAGGTTTCGGGAAGATTTAACAAGACTGGGCACTTCAGTTAAACACCGATACACTGACTGTTGGCAGCAATTTCATAGCAAACTAGTAGTGGCGGTTACCATCTACCACTTCAGTCATTAAAAAATCGCCCAGTGAACTAGATCTTCACAGTAAATAAACAAATTGTTAGCAAGGGTTTGAAGCCCTAATCTGGAAAAGACTATCACTTTCAATTATTTTTGATGTAAACCGATCAGATTTTCAGTATCTATAATTTTTGTGAAAGGCTATAAAGCCCGTGATTATTTCATTAATAAAGGATCGACTCTAGGCATTTATGAGCCTGTTCCATTATCAAGCATCTCATCTGGTTTATTCTAACTATAAGTTCTTTTGTTGTGATTTGTTCAGCTATCTCTTTCGTTACTGTTTTTATTGCCTAAATGTGCATTTAGGTAATTTTCACATTTATTAAAGGGCTGATAGCTATCGTCCTATTGGTTATTTAGTGATATCTGATTTAAAAACACCATCCTTAGCAGGATCTAGCCATTTATATGCATGTGTTATGTGTGTAAGTCTGCCAGCCTGGTGAGTTCTCCCTCCCTGCACCTTTTTGTCAAACTACTGAACAAGTTGTAACTAAAATCCTTGTGATTGATTGAGCTTCATACATGTCTTGAGAGTGCAAGGTTATATAGGTTATCCAACTTGATCCAATTCAGAAAAAACCCAAAAAAAGTTTAAGTTACTAGGCATCCTTGAGCTACAACCTAGACGAGTTTCTTGGAGTGATAATAGAATGGGTTGCATCAATAGTACATTTGAGGATAGTCTTCAAAGTTTTGTTAACATCCTCGACCTCACTATTTGCTTGAGGATAGTACGAAGATGAATGTTCTTGTCTAAATCCCAGCATAGTGGTCAGTTCTGTCATCATGCTATTTTGAAAATGACTTCCATGGTTAGTGACAATCACCTTGGGTATACCAAACCATGCTATAATTTGATTGAACACAAAGAAAGCTGCGGTTTCCCCACCGGCTTTGAAGGTGGGCATTGCCTCTGCCTATTTCGCAAAATAGTCTACAATGACAATGATATATTTGTGCCCCCCATCTAAGTCTGGGTTGCATACCATGTAATCAATCCCCCACTTCATGAAGGGGCCCACTGAGACAATGGAAAATAATGGAGTGGGATGTGACCGCATTTTTCTGGTGTAAATCTGACAGGGATGATAGTGCTTCACCACTTCCACACAATCCTTAAAGATTGTGGGCCATAAATAACCGACACGTAGTATCTTCTGGGCCATTACTAACCCAGATAAATGACCCCCACATGCTCCACTATGGGAATCATTCAGTACAATCTCTGCTTCCTCATGGGTAAGAAATCAATGCAAAATAGAATCCACCCCTCTATGATATAAAGTATCTCCTATGATGAGGTAGTTCTTAGCATGAAGGCGTAATTTACGTCGTTCCTCCCGTGAGGAAGCTTCAGGATACTTCAAAGTATGGAGATATATAAGTATATCTCCATACCAGGGGTCAGAAGTCAATATCAAGAAGATATGCTCATCTGGGAATGGGTCTTTTTCAATAACTACATCTTCTTCTATTGGAAATTCTGCTATAAGCTCAGCAAAAACTAAGTATTTTTTAGACTTAGTGGACTGCAAATCCAAGTCAAACTCTTGGAGAATGACTATCCATTTGTTGAATTTGCCTCCAACAATCCGTTGGGACAAAACATATTGAAAAGGATTAACATCTGCCACTACTGTTGTAGTCCTTGGTAAGATGTAGTGATGTAATATTTGAACAGCATAGACTGCTGCTAAGGCCAATTTCTCAATGTGGAAGTACCTAAGTTTAGGTCTGGCTAAAGCACGGATATGATAGTAAATGACATGCTCCTGGAGCTTATCGTCTTCCTATACAAGGACTACCCCAATGGTCGACTTGGACGCGACCAGATACAATATAAAATCCCTAGAGTAATCTGGTAGATGCAGTAAAGGTGTTGAGAACAAATATTTTTTCAAAGCCTCGAAAGTGAGTTGTGCAGTTTCATCCCATACAAATTGGGTGTCCTCTTTTAGCAGGCGCATGAAACCCTTGGTAACCTTGGCATAGTTTACAATGAAACGTCAGGTAAAATTGGACTTTCCCTGTAGGATCTGAAGTTGCTTGATAGAATGAGGGGGAGTCATATTTACAATGGCCTCTACTTTTAATGGATCCACCTGAATGCATTTATTAGAGACAATGAATACGAGCAATCTCCCTGAATCAACATAGAACATGCGCTTGTCGGGATTCAAGTGGATCTTATAGGATCTGCATCGTTCAATGATTATACACAAGTGATCTGGATGATCGATTCTTTTACGAGAATGTGCAAGAAGATCATCAAGGTAAGGTTCGACAATGGCTTTGATATCATGGAAGGAAAAGTTCATTTCCCGTTGAAAGGTTGCCCCAACATTTTTCAATCCGAAGGGCATTGTTTTGTACACGAAGGTACCCGAACGACAAATGAAATCAATTTTATGTTGGTCTTCTAGTTTTATTTGAATTTGATTGTATCTGGAGAAACCATCCATAAACAAGAACACTTCACTTCCCACGAAAACAACTATAATTTGGTATATAAATGGTGTGGGATATTTTTCCTTATTATATGCTTTATTCAAATCTCTGAAGTCAGTACAGATGCATATGGTCCCTTGCTTCTTATCAACAGGAACTAGGTTAGACACCCATTTTGTCAGAGCTATGGGATAAATAAAACCATCTTTCAATAGTTTTTGAACTTTAGCCTTTACAGCTACTGCTTTACGTGGGTTAACAGGCCTTAACTTTTTTTGAATAGGTTTAGCATCAAGGTATGTTTAGATCTCGTGCTCAACTATCAATGGATCAATGCCTAGCATATCCTCATATGACCAGGCAAAAACATCGTGGAACTCCTTGAACAAGGACGTATAGATTACAATCTCTTCAAGAGAGCAGTTTGCACTGATATGTATATTTTCCATGACATTAGGATTTACAGAGATGTTGATAGGGATAGTAGCAGAAATATTTTCCATATTCCCCTCAGAAAACATTCCTTCCCTTGGTAAGGGATTGATGGGTGTATCAATGTCATCTGTCAGTATCATATGAAACTCTTGATTCTCTATCCTGCTTAGCTCTAGAAGAAAATAGGATCGATGATGAAGATATTCACAGATCTTATCACGTCCACACATGGCTTCATTAGAAGGTAAAACCATATCTAAACAATTCATACAATGAGAAGAGTTTTCTTCCCAGGCAGGAAAATAGACTTCTTCCAAGTCCTTTGAGACTGTGAGAGGGTCTGGAATGGAATCAGCAGTGGTCTGAGTGACAGCTTGGTAAGCCACTTCCACTACCGATAAGGGCACTTTCGGTTGATGGGGGGAAGGGAGAACCCAAGGATCAGTCCTATCAACAACCATGGCTATGGACTTCCCCACACTAGTAGAACCTATATAGTTAATCAGGGTTGGAAGATCAAATGTGCCCATCAGTGATGCATACATTCCAGCCCCTAAGCTTTGTGCAGTAGGTTTGACCTGATCAACCAATGGAAAAGTGGACTCATTAGAATCCATGCATCCTTTTCAAGTAAAATCAATTTGGTCAACAGTAACCAACTTCCCTTCGTGTGGAAATACTACCACTCGAAAGGCATTCGATGTAATAGCAGATATGGCATAAGTCCAGCTTCTTCCCAAAAGCAAATTATAGTCCAAAGGTGCATCAATCACTTCCACCTCAACAAACACCGCTTTCCCTGCCAGCTTAATTTCAAAAGCTAGTAGGATACCATGTAGACGGAATGACCTTTCGTTGAAAGCAGTAAGCAGAGTGTTTGATGGGACCAGCTCTGGGGATCCGAGATATTTCCAACATAACAAGGACATAATGCATGTAGAAGCACCCTCATTAAAAATTGCCCTTCCAATGGTATTTCCACCATGGATGACATCTATTGATAAGGCTACATGGTAAGGTAGGCAAATTTTAACATCAGACAAATGAAATTTCACCATGAGACTCGACGAGTCCATGCTACCTAATGCTGCTAAGAGTTCATCTCTCTAGGTGGGGCAACTATGTAACACCTCTAAAGCCGACATTGCACATGAAGTTTGGGCTAAGTATTAAACCATGGAGTAGTTTGAAATAACTCTAGAATTATGGTTATGCAAGGTCTTCTTAAATACACCTTTCGGTATCTTAGGAATTGTTTCAGCAAGCTTATCGATCGTGAGAGGTTTAGAAGTTTCACCTATAGACTTACCCTTCTCAGAGGTCTCTTTTTCATATTTTTTGTTCCTGGTCTGTAGCAAAGTTAAAGATCGGACCATGTTGAAATAATTGTGGTCAGGGGCATTTGGAGTGCCCCCTGTTACATTAGAAGTTGAAGCAAAAATCTGCCCTTGGGGAAAAGGATCCTTCAGGACAGCCGGTTGTTGAGCTTTTAGCAGCCTCTAGGCTTGTTCCACAAGGGGACAAAGGTGAGTGAGGTGATCCTTATGGCACAACTTACATCGTAATTTCACCTTTTTCTTTTCTTTCTTTCCCTTGTCAGCATTGTTCATGGGTTTTTGCTTGTTTTGATTTCCCCCCCTTTCTTTCCTCTCTTCTTCTTTCCACCGGGATGTTGATTGCCCTTCTCAGAGGTCTACGCAAAAAAAATTTCATTTTGGGGTGAGGGGGTAGCCTTTGTTGCCTCTGTTGTAGAATGTTTGATGGAAAACTGATGGAGATGTTTGGCCAAATATTCTACAGTGGGAGAGCTCACAGACCCAACCACACCATCGGCATGGGGTCTAGGCTTAGTTTTCTCTACATCATGGGTAGGCCTTAGTGCCTCAGGGATAATCTCATACAAGATCCCAGATTGAGAATAAATCAAATCCAATTGCTGGGCCCTCAGGATAGCTTCTTCCTCATTCATCACTCCTAAAGTAGATATGTCCTTAGATATATAAGGCAATAATGATTTAAGGAACCATTCTAGTAATAACTCAGGAGGAATAGTGGCTTTAATAAGGCTCTTTCACCTCCTCCACTCTTGGATGTCATCTGAGATGTGGGTAGCCTTGTTATACCCGAAGGTAGATAACAAGTCCATTCTGAAATCGTATTGTATTGGAAGCTAAAAGTGGATAAGGAATGCACTAGCCAAGTCCCAAAAACTAATGAACGTAGTAGAAGGCAACTCAATGTACCATTTTGTTGCAATACTTGTTAAGGTTCTTTGAAATATCCTCAACCTGACTGAATCTTCATTCAACGAATTAGAAGAACACCATAAATGAAATGTGGTGGCATGAGCCCCAGGATCTTCACCAACTTTGCCTTCAAATTTTTGGATATCCGATGGGAATTTGGTGGGAACAGGTGGCCACAAGGGGTCATGCCTCATCGGGTCGTTCATCAGTTTAGACAAATATGGCAGGTTTAACATTGCCAGGAAAGGAATATTAGGTCGAACCGGAGCACTAAAACTACCAGTATGGGGATTAGAGGGACTTGCCCCCGAATTCCTGTATGTAAAGGTGGGGTTTCCCCCTACCACCGGTTACAAAGTGGATGGAGTACTTTGAAATGGATTCCATTCGTAAGCCACAGGATTATGGGTGGGAGGTGTAGTATAAGAGGTCTGGGCCGCCCCAGTCAAAACTAGGGTTTGAAAAATAGGAGCAGGTATCCCTCTGCTAAACAACAAAAAGGGAGAGCTCTTGAACGGGGCTGAGACCAAAGTTTGAAAACCTTTCCCATAAGAGGTAGTGTTTCCAAAATGCACTCCTACATAAGAAGGTGATGTGCCTACATATGAAGTGGATGGGGGGATATGCCCCCCATTCCAAGGAAATCCATGGAAAAAAGCCAAGGATCCTACTGGACTGCTCTGGGCAGTGTGTACAAAGGAGGAAGGAACAATAGGTGTACTAGGAATGCCAATAACCATGCCACCAAAAGCACCTACTAGGTTTGTGGGAACCAATGTTTGAACAACTTGGCTCACTAGACTTAGGGGCGTAGTAGGTATACTAGATCTAGGGGCACCTACCGGGGGAGGTAGTACCCCTTCAGCCTAAGTGGCTAAGGTGGAAACACAAGAGCTTTCTTCTGCAGTAGACATAATCCTGCCCACAAGGACACCAAATACGGGTGAATCAAAAGGACAAACCTGGACGATCATGGGATCGTTTAAGTCAGTCAAGGGTGTATTAAAATTCCTTGCAAACTCGTCATCTTGCAATTCTTCTATCTCAACTTATTAAAATCAAAATAGCTAGCCCTAAGTTTTGGTTCACTCGAAACTTCACTTACTCCTATGGGTTCAAATGAACCATCTGTGTCGAATCTTTGCCTTCGAGGTGGAGGTGGAGGTTCCAATGTTATGAGAGGAGGAAGGTTTTGCAACCTTCGTGACCTTCTAATAGGTTCGTCCTCCATGATTGTAAATTTGAAAATTCAAACCCTAAAGTTGGCTAAACATAGACAAACCATAGAGCAATCACTATGAAAATTCCTAAAGTCTCAACAGTCAGCAGGGGTAAAAGATATGCTTTCCCGAAGAAAGTTGAAGAACAGTTACTTGGCATCCTTGAAGATGTTCTTAGGCACAAGCAGAGGAATCACCCACGACCCTCCTACACTTTCAACAAAGGGTTAACTTCCAAGCCTGTCCAAGGTGAACCAGAAATATCCTTCCAGTTTACCTATGTATGAACCCTAGATGTTAAGAGAATAGAGGCTACCTTAACTATACCAATATTTTGGGGGGACTCTCGCAAGCCTAACTCATACACATGGGTAGGTTAGTTGAGCTTGAAACTCTATCCAGGACAGAATCCCTAGATGCATAAAATTCCTGATTTATGTTTCAACAAGGAATCAGAGGGTTATCTCCTCAGTCCAATGCCTCCATGCGGCCTCGTGCTTGACTCCCGTTTGAGGGGAGCTTCCTATATACTATCGATAAATATAAGGATTTACCTATCAATTGGTCCACTATGTCTGAATTTTAAAACTTATGGGAAGTTTACACTTCCTAGCCCATAAGTCTAGCCTAAGCTAGTAGGTGTATGGTCCTAAAAAAAAAATACTAATAGATTTTAATTATTATGTTCATTATAAGGGAAATTTTTTACTGAGAAGGCAAGAGGAGTGAAAGACTATGATGTTTTTGACTCGATAAGCAATGTAAAAACAAAGGTGTATGTTTCCAAAGGAAAACTATCACTACTAAAACAAACTTCTTTTTCTTCTTTTTGTAAATATAAATTGATGAAAAATGAAACAATGAAGAGAATACTAAGACTATATTTTTGTAGTTTTTTTTTTGAGATTATATTTTAAAAACTGAAAATAAAACTACTCTATGCAAAATCAAATGCAAAAGCTTCTAAATTTTTTCTTTTCACTTTTTAAAATGCTCAAAGACTACTATGCACCTAAATGCACAAAAATTGTGTATGCTTGAATTAAACAAACTCTATAAAGTAAGCAAAGTGAAGTAATCAGATTAATAAGACTAAGGATCAACCACCTAAGGAAGACTTGGAACCCTAGTTTGAGCGGATACAATTTAAGGAAAACACTGAGATCACACAAAGGAAAGTGGCAAACCAATTGCTATTCGAAAATAGAATGGGATAAATAGTGTATAGAACCATGATCACTGATTCAGACAACCAACACTTGAACCTATAACCCAAACAAGCAAATCCACTTCAAGTTGCAAACAAAAACATGATTGAAATAATAAAGCGGAAGGTGTGGCTAACAAAGTCATCAAAATCACAGTGCAATGCTTATAAGGAAGACCAACCAGAAAACAAATTTTAAAGAGGGACAGGGACAAACAAACCCTAAACCAAAAATTTGAATACTCAGACTTGTACGCGACTGTGTACAAGGGAAACCCGCGTATGCAGGACACTATACATGACTGTATGCAAGAGAAACCTGCGTACAGGTACAAAATTTTCTAATAAAACGAAAAATTTTCAACGTCTTCAAAAACTACCCTAAGCATGAACCAAGACAAGAGACCACACATACAATCAAGGAAAAGATTGGGAAATGGTCAACAGGAATAACCCACAGCAGTTTGGGCTCCGCAGCAGAGTCGCCAGTTCTATTTTACAGGAATAAACACCCTTGTAACTGAGGGTCTGGTGTTATCAACTTACTTCTAAAACTTACAGACAATCAGCATTAAAGTACAGAAAAGGAATAGGAAGAAATGTTTAACTCACCTAATTAACGATGGTTGATCCAAGATTTCTCTTCTCTGCTCTGCTCCTCTCCAAAGCTTTCAGGGATGCACCTCCTTCACCTGCAAAGAGAAAATTCTCCAAGTACAATCTTATACATATATATATGACAAGTTAGATGAACAATATATAGACTGCTTAATAAAAAATATTCATCAAACCATGATACATGAAAGAGACTCAACACAAATTTGGAAAAAAAATTCTCTTTATTAACAATAGTGAATAAGATAAGTGTATAACCCAACGCCTGAAACAAGGAATCCTCTGCAACCAAAGGACTCTGAGTTCTGCTGATCCAAATACTTCTAAAGATATACCACCAACATAACTTTGCTATCCAAATATGATTGATTAATGCCCTCCCCAAGGCCTCCATTTATACTTTGGGAAATAGAGCAGTTTTGAAGGTTGAGGAGGTTGAGACAGGTGAGATAGTTAATGATTAGGGATCAACAATATCCATTAATCATGTTTAATTATTTTTAATGTTGAATGGATGTGTACATGAGTATGAATACGAGCAACCCACGTATGACACGTGAGATGCTATAAGGGAAACCTGTGTATAGATCTGTACGCGGGTTGCAATGACAATACTCGCGTAGAGTACACAGGATGCTATGGAGATAGTCATGTATGTATGCAAGTTCTTGTGGAAATAGTCATGTACAACAATCAACATATAAAAGGGTAGAAAGGCAAGCTGGTTTTCTAGTGAATGCATCTCTTGTCATGCCCATCTATAGTATCTAGGCAACCTTCAATCCATAAGTGTCCTTTTGTGTGCCAACATATGAACTGTCGGCACTCAGACGGAGAAGTGCCATTTAGGTTGATAACAAGGTTCTCATTTAAGATGTCTCATCATACCAAGCTTGATGAAAATCTTGAGGGAGCTGATAAATTTTGATCCTGGAAGTATAGGATCTCCCTGGTCCTCGAAGAAAATGAGTTGGACTCCTATATCAAGGAGGAGGTTCCAGTTCCAGAGGGAGATGAGGCTAATGCCTTACACAAGAAGAAGTTGGTTATGGAAAAGAGGATCAATGTTGATTCAATCAAATATCACCTCATACCATAGGTGTCCTCCCTAAATACACCTAAATCTATGTTTGATGCCCTAACCAAATTGTGTGAAGGGAAGAACATAAACTGGAAGATGACTCTGAGAAACCAACTAAAGAATGTAAAGATCCAGAATGCTAAGACCATCCAGTCTTACTTCACAAGGGTCTCTCAGATCAAGGAACATCTGGAAGCAGTAGATGAAGAAGTGGATAATGTATAGGTTGTGATGACCACCTTAAATGGTCTACCCACATCATGGGACTCCTTTACTCAAAGGATATGTTCCAAAAAGAAGTTAGCCAAATTTAGCAGACTATGGGAAGAATGCTCTTAAGAAGAAGCTCGGATAGAAGCTCAAGAAGAAAAAATGGGAAGTGAAGATCAAGCCCTCATAGTTCATTCTAAGAAAAGAAAAAGAAGTTCTCATCACTCCAGAGGTAAGCATTTCTCTAAAACTAACTCTAGAAAAGACTTGTCTAGAAGCAGATGCTTTACATGTGATGAAGTAGGACACTTTGAAAAAGATTGTCCTAAAAGAAAAAATAAGAAAAGGGAAATAAGAGAAGACATCATGCGCATGCTTTAGAGGATGATGAACCATCCAAGAAGAGAACCATATATGAAAGGGAAGACTCTTCAAGTGATGAAGAATATGTCTTGATTTCTGCTCCCATGAGAAACATCACACATGGAAACAATGATTCGATTATAGACAGTGGGGCTTCCAAACATATGACAGGATTCAAAGAGTCCTTTGTAAAACTTTTAGAACATTAATCACCTCACAAGGTGAAACTTGGAGATGACTATCAATATCCAATAAAAGGTAGTGCAAAATCCTCATATAAGCTAGAAAATCTAGAAAGTCTATGAAGATGCAAGATGTATTGTTTGTACTAGGACTCAAGAAGAACCTTCTCTAAATATTGGATTAGATGCAAAAGGCATGAGGGTTGCATTTATAGATGGCCAGGTTATCATGTGGCCAAAGGGGAAGACTATTAATGATGCAGTAGTGATTGGGGAACAACAAGGAGGTCTATACAAATTGAAGGGCCATCCAGAATAAGCCTTGGTCCATGAAACAGTAGAGCCAAATGAACTTGGAATAGAATGCTTGCACATGTGCATTATAGAGCACTACCACTTGCAAGAAAATATATTGAAGGTATTCCATAAATTCAAGCAAAACATGATGGGGTCTGCAAAGGAAAGAATACAAAGAAGACATTTCCAAGTAGTGAAAGCAAAGCAAAAGGAATCTTGGAAATCATCCACTCCGATGTATGCAGTATAATGTCATCAAGATCACTAAGTGGGTATGTATATTATGTTTCATTTATTGATGAATTTTCTAGGAAGACATTGATTTAATTCATGAAGAACAAAGATGAAGTATTCAGCAAGTTCAAGGAATTCAAAGCCCTGATCGAGAATCACGTAAAAAAGAAGATCAAGACCTTTGAATTAGATAATGGCAGAGAATTCACATCAAATGAATTCAAATAGTTATGCGAAGACTCCTTATAATCCACAAAAAAATGGGATTACAGAAAGGAAGAACAGAACTATCATGGAAGCTGCAGGAGCTATGCTTCATTATCAAGATCTTCCTATGCATATTTGGGCGGATGCTGCCAGAATAGCAGTGTATCTACGGAACCATACTCCACACAGAGTACTCGAGAACAAGACTCCTGAAGAAGTATTGTCCAGCAAGAAACCAGAAGTCAGCCATCTCATAATATTCAGCTATCCAGTGTACATACACATTCCAAAAGAGAAGAGGACTAAATTAGATCCTTCAAGAAAGAAGGGTATATTTGTGGGATACTCAGAAAGCTCGAAGGCTTATAGAATGCACTTCCCAGGATTCAAGAAGATTGACATCAGTAGGGATGTGACATTTGATGAAGACTCAGCTTACAACAAATCTAGAAAGAGACCTGCTGAAGAACCTATAGAAGCAGAAGCACCGAAAATTCATGATACAACCACGAATGAAGAAGCTCAAGAAGAAGAATAACCGCAAGAACCTGTAGATCCACCTTAGGAGAAGAATCCTCATAAGAGGAAATATGCTTGGGTATGAGAAGCTATCCAAGGTGTGGAAAGATATGGGGCTCCAGAAGAGAATCACAGAGAAAGAAAGAGGACCAGATCCTGCTCTGGGTATTTAGCATTATTATGTGACTTCATCGATAAAGAACCTTCCAATTATGAAGAAGTGGTAGAACAGAAAGAATGGAAGGATCCTATGATTGAAGAGTATCAATCGATCATGAAGAATGATGTTTGGGATGCTGTCCCAAGATCATAAGGGAAGTCTGTTGTAACTTTCAAATGGATCTACAAGATCAAGCATGCTGTAGACGGTAGCATAGAGAAATATAAAGCAAGATTTGTTGCTCGTGGTTTCTCCCAGAAAGTAGGAATAGATTATAAAGAAACTTTTGCACCTGTATCTAGATACACTTCCATCAGATCAGTACTTGCTCTGGCTGTAGTAATGGAATGGAAGATACACCAAATGGATGTCAAGACTACTTTCTTCAATGGTGTAGTAGAAGAGGAAGTGTATGTGGAGTAGCCACTCGGTTTTGAGACACATGACGGGGATTCTCATGTATGCATATTGAAGAAAGCCCTGTATGGTTTGAAACAAGAACCCAGGACATGGGATGGCAGAATTGACATCTTTCTATCCATTTTGGGTTTTACCGAGAGTAAAGCAGATTCCAACCTTTACTACAAGGTTGAAGATGGAAACCCAGTGATACTCCTACTGTATGTAGATGATCTATTTGTGACAGGTATGGATGGGTTGATTGCTAATATGAAGAGAAATATTGCTACAGAGTTTGAAATAAAACACTTGGGTATGATGCATTATTTTCTAGGCATGGAGGTGTGGCAGAGTGCAGATGGGATTTCCCTAGGACAAGGGCGATATACGGTAGAGATCCTGAAGAGATTTGGGATGACAGATTGCAAGGCATGACCACACCCATGGCATCGAACCTGAATCTATTGAGTGATGCTTCATCAGAATCAGTTGATGCCATGATGTATCGTCAAATGATTGCATCCTTGATGTACCTAATGAACACAAGACCAAATATTTGCTTTGCTGTGAACACCTTGTGCTAGTTCTTGATAGATTTGAGACATGTTTAGTTGATTGCTGTAAAGCATATTATAAGGTACTTGAGGGGTATAGTTGATTATGGGCTCAAGTATGATGCGAATTAGAAGATTAACCTAGAGGGTTATGCTAATTCAGATTGGGTAGGCAGTGCCATTGATAGGAAGAGCACTTTAGGATGTTGTTTTAGAATGGGATCAAGTGTGATCTCTTGTCTTAGAAGGGAGAAATCCTGTGTGGCACTAAGTACAGCTGAAGCAAAGTATGTCATAGCTTGTTCATCTATTTGTGAGGAAGTATGGCATCCTATGTGGCACTGATTATAGCTGAAGCAGAGTATGTCACAGCTTGTTCATCTAGTTGTGAGGAAGTATGGCTGAGAAAGCTACTATCTGATTTATTTGATCTCCAATTGGATGCTACCTGCATATATTGTGACAACCAAAGTTGTGTGAAGTTTTCGGAGAAACCAGTGTTCCATGACAAGTCGAACCATATCGAGATCAAGTATCACTATATCAGGGATATGGTGCAATGGGGAGTAGTGAAGCTCCATTATGTTGTGATGGATGAACAGATAGCTGAGGCGTTGATGAATCCATTAGCTAGAGTGAAGTTTGAGTACTTTAGGGAGAAGCTTGTTGTTCTCTATATCAAGGTTCCTTCCAAGGGGAAGTGATGAGTCCATAAGCCATTCTGAAGAGTAGGTCAGATGTAAGGGCCGATTCATTCTGTCATGGTGAGAGGATTGGTTCCTTCCATGTCAGATATGAGTGTTGATCCATTCTGATATGACTATAGGATGGGTTCCTACATGATCAGATATAAGGGCTATTGCCATTATTGGAATGGAGGTGTCTGGTCAGTTAACAGGAATACTTGGTCTAGGACCGAGGGCCTTTCTGATACGATTGTAAGATCTAGTATTACATGATCAGATGTGAGCACATGGCCATTCTGATGTGATTGAGGGATGTGTTCCCAATTGATTAGATATAAGGGTTGTTTCCAATATGCCACGGTGAGAGGATTTCTTCCTTCCATGTCAGATGTGAGTGCCGGACATTTTGATGTGACTATAGGATTAGTTCCTACATGATTAGATGTAAGGGATACCGCCTTTCTGATGAGTCAAGGTCAGATGTGAGTGCCAGCCATTATGATGTGACTGTAGGTTTTTTTCCTACATGATCAAATGTAAGGGCTACCACCATTCTGTCATGGTGAGAGGATTGTTTCCTTCCATGTCAGATGTGAGTACCCACCATTCTGAATTAGGGTTAGATGTAAGGGCTACTTCCATTCTCTGAATGGAGGCACTTGGTCAATTAGTACCAGGAACCCTCAGTCTAGGACTGAGTGCCTTTCTAATAATTCAAGGTTAGATGTAAGTGATGTGCCTTTCTGACGAGTCAAGGTCAGATGTGAGTGCTGACCATTCTGACTTAGGGTTAGATATAAGGGCTACCAAAGACCTACAAGGAGATAGGCCTACAACCAACATGAGAAAGGGATGGCTCTGTATAACTTCCTGTGATGAGAAGAATCATGAGATAACACATATGATGATGACCTAGTGATGATCCAAATCGAGCTATGATTCAGATCCAGTTATGATGTCTCCGAGATGATCCATATCAAGTGATGATCCAGATCCAACAGTGATGATCCAGATCAAGTGATGATCCATCTGCTAGTGGGCTGACTGTGTTGGTATGGCATTATTGTCTTGACTGTGGCTGTTTGGACTTGTTGTGTGTAATTCTATGTCACCTAGTTCCTTGTGGAAATCATACCCAGCTTAGGGGTGGCAGTCATGCTAAGAGATTAAGGAGCACACTGGCCTATTTTTGGGTGTAACATTGCAGTGACATAGCTAGTAGCAGGGAATCTTCTTCTTAAGATAAGTATTCTTGTATTTAACTATGCAATTGTATTTGATTCATAAATTATCATGAACATGATAAATGCTTGAACAAGATGAATGTTGCTTGTTTTATGAGTATGAACAACATGAATGTGTTGACTGAAATGTATTTGCTTTTGTTGTATATTGCATTATACATCTGTAAATGTTTTATGTTCAATGCATTTTATTGTTTATGTCCATGGGGATTAGATTTTCCAATTAAATGATACTAGTGCCATTAGTTGCGTCCTCTTGGAGGGGAGGGGACATGACATCTATCATTGCTCCAGCTTTAAAGTCATGATTTCTAATGGGGCACCTTACCTTGTAAGGGAAAGAGTCACAATGTGTGTATCTCTATTTGAGATTATACCTTACGCTCTAACATGTTTTCCATGCCCTTGTGAGGATGTGATGTAATTTTTGGGCACTCAATGGTTACACACACTTAGACCCATCTTAGTATGTTGCTAAGTCATCCAGTTAGTATGTTGCATTATCCCACATTCATGGGGAGTAATAGTTGTTTAGATTAGACTTAGTATATAAGTAAGTGTTGATACCAGTGAAGGTATCCAAGAGTTATTTTATATTGAGCTTGCTCAAAGGAGGTTTCCCCCTCGAAGTGTCTTGCGATCAATAAAATATCTTTTGTGCTCCAATATTTATGTTATATCATGCATTCTCATTGTTTATTGCACGAGGATCTTCACATTTATACCTTTGTCAATTTATTTTTCTTCTATGCATTAAGTTACTATGGTTTAGACTTAGGGAAATTGGCCTAAGAGGTGAACTGGTTATTTTCATACAATTCACACACACACCAGTGCTCTATATTGGTTAACCCAACACATGTGCGCCCTCATTAATTCTTTGGAGGGCTACTTCCTTGTTTTGGGAAATATGGGTTTGGCTAGGGGCACTAGTGTTGTCTTTTGTCCATTTTTGGCCTCCTAGTGCATTTATTGCGCTACTTGAGCCACTCCCACAACTTTACTTACTCACCCACACCTGTCTTGTACTCATTAATGCCTCAACATTCCTCACCAATGTGCACAGCATGGTTTGTGACTGTCTGGGGTGATTCGAGTGCTGATTGGTTGACCTGGGGGGGATGGAGGTCAAATCTTGTCTTGACACATGTGCACTCCCAAATGGCTTCCTAAACCTCACAAATTATTCCTAATGTAATATATTTCTGATCTAAACACATTCAAATGTTAGACATTTCAATAATATCCACTTTGTGTTCACATGTGTATGTAAATTTTGTTACTCTTTCTATCCTTTTGTTGGTTTTTGCAAACTAATTCGAATTGTGAAAGTCTCTTGTGCTCCTAGATCTAGATGTGAATGAAATTCTCACATTAACTTAGTGTGCACATTATCTTAAATTGAAAAGTGTATTTTAGAATGTAATAGAAAGAAAGTTACATCACCATAGGAGGCTTCCTCCTTTACTAATATGTCACTTCTGAATATAAAATGTAAAATGTAAGGTAAGTCTAATAAAACACCCACATCGCTTTATTAGTTTGTAAGAGAATTACAAAAGCTTACTGCAATTTGAAAAAATGCAAAAAAAAATAAGAACCAATTATTCCAACACTTACCAATATCTAAAACCAAACCGAACAAGACTTTTTTGGAGACATTCAAGGATTTACCACATCTCACTAGTAAAACATGTTCATGGTCATTTTGAATACAAAATTTAACACGCTAATCCCATTTAAATAAATAAAAGAAAAAAGAGCTCAAGATTTCGAGGGTATTCAAATTGGAGGTGTAAAAAACTTTATAAAAGAACTATAACTATGTAAAAATAAACGAAGCGATTATGTAAAATATTTAACTAGATGTGAGAAAAATCTTCAACCTATCACTATTATTGTTCCAAAGTGAAATCCTACATAATTTGAAAGAGATAAAAGTAAAAAGGTTACTAAGGGTTGGATCTACTCTAGAAGAGACCATCATATACTAATAACAGAAAAAATGGGCATTGGTTCTTCTTATGAAGTGCTCACCCGTTAGCCCCCAATATAGGGGTAAGTAAAGATAACATAAAAATCAACTGATAAAGAGACCGATAGCATTCAATTTTAAATCTAGACTCGAACATATATAAAGGGTTTTAAAACAGTATTTACGATGTTGACTCTCATCACCGTGAGACCATTCTGGCCAAAGTTACAGGTTGAAGGATTTAAATATCCAACGGTGTCAACTCTCGCCACCATAAGGATGTAAATATTTGCCGAAGTTATGATGATAATAACACGATGATCTCTTAATACACTAAGTTTCATCTCATAGTAAATAATTTTTTATGCTAAACACTTGTGGCAAATGACAACTAACTTCAACTTAGGAATTCATTTAAAATTCTCAATGATTTATTAAAAAAAACCCTTTTTTATGTGTGGAATTGGGATGACATCGGTTATAATAAAACACATGGCTTTTCAGCCATTCATCCTTCCGGATAGTGGATTAGTGTCTCTTTCTTTTAATAAAGTTAAACTTTCAATCTCCTAATTTTAAAAAATAAAACTACAACTAACCATGAAAATTATTAAATATATGAATTACACAAAGGGTTAATTTCAACAATTAATATTATGAAATATATGTTGTTTTATAAAGTTATCTTAAAATTTCAATGTTTTATCAAAAATATATTAATTAATGATTTTTTTATGGATATTATTACAATCAAAAGCATTAAACACACTCATATTGGCAATTCTATAATAATTTCATATATAAAATGTTCACTTAAGCTTTGAAAATAAAATAATTAAAATATATATAAAAAAGAAATTGTAATAAAATATAAATGATTATTATAGAAAGCATTTCAAAATTCATATAAAATTAAGGAATTATTTAATTATATTTTTTATTAAAAAAATGTTTTCCACATTTAATGCTCTTCAATTAGTACATTAACATGTATATCTTTACTCAAAATATGATTGTATGTGTTATTCAATTTATAAATAGTATAAACATAAAAGTCATATATCGACAAGATGGTAAATCTTTCATATTAATAATTTAGTAAAAAATTTTAATGTTTTTTAATTTTAAATTAAAATTAAAGAAAGTTATTTATTGTAATTTTTTATATAAATATTTTTAGAATATTAATATAATTAATAATAAATAATTTCAGCAAGACATGGTCAGAGTGTTTTTTTTTACATTAAATATTTTTAAATATAAATGAATTTAAATATTTGTTTTCCGCTTCCATGATTTTCTTAAAAAAAAGAAAAGAAAAAAGAAAAAAACACAAAATACAAAATCAATACCGAAAAAAACGCACGAAAGCTTCTAAAGATAAGTCCGAATATTGGATGAAGTAAAAGTAAACAACCGAGGAGTCTCATATGCAAACAATCCGTTCGAGCCAGAACAGAAATAGAAAAACTATCCGTTGAAAGGAGGTTCCAAGGTATATATCAAATTTGATATGCTTTTTAATACTCGATGGATGGTTCGAGAGAGAAGAAAAGGAGGGATCCTTTTTAATCTATATATATTTTCAACATTCTCCTCGTCTTTTATCTCCTGTGTGTTTCGGCGGCTGTGTGGTTGAGTCTGAGTTTGTGTGTCTCATGTCATGTGTGAGAGAAGATGCTGGTTTGGATTGGATCGTTTGCTATAGAAAATTCAAGGGAAGGGCGGCTGAACAGCTCAACAGTACATCTTTGTAGATTCAACCATCTTAATCTCTTTCTTGTTATTTAAATTGAGGCATATATTTCCTTTCATTCTATCAATTTGATAAGGAATGAATATAAGCCTTCCACAAGAATCGAATCGAGCTCTTTAGAGCCCTTTCCATGTAACCTTCGAAACATTCCTTTCAGTAAATACTTTCAGCAGTATTAACCAATCACTGTTTCTCTCAAATTTCATCCTTATCCTCCTCATGTTATAAATCAATTTTGTTGAAAATATGTTATGATGAACACCGCCATTGACAGGAAGAGATTGATGGAGGAAAGAGGACGAGTCTCCAATACGATTTAATCCCTTCAATTTGAGTTACAGGTATGTGGATCTGGGTTATCCTTCTCTCCCTCTCAGTGTTTTAATCATGATGCCATGACTATGGGTTATCTTTCTTTCCCTCTCACTGTTTTTGTGTAGTCTGTTATGTTTTAATGCGAACCGCCATTTGCACGATCAGCTTGATGGAGTAAAGAAGACGAGCCGCTCATACGACTCAAGCCCTTAAAAGCCCTTGTCAAATTAATTTGAGCTACAGGTATGTATGGCTCTCTCTATTTTAACAGTGATGCCATGGTTAATGAATTTGAGCTACAGGTACAGGTATGTATGGATCTAGATTAACCATTTCTTACAGATTTTAGGCTTTTTTAATTTATTTTAACCAGCCCTCGATAAGTAAGTTTTTATACAAACTATTTGATATTATTAAATACTGCTCATCAAACATTTCATTAGCGCTAGCTGTTATATCTTGATTGTTTATCTGTTATCTTACTAAATTGTTTAGTTGAATCCTTCGCCATAAGATATCATTTTAGCTCCAGGCTCGAGGTAACCATTCAAGGTATCTGTTATGGGAAAGGCTCCAGGTAACCATGATTCCATGGCTATGGCAAAGGCACAAGATAATCATTCAAGCCCTTAAAAAATGTCCTCGAACGAACTTGAGTTGAACGTATGTATGGCTTTTCTTGGCACTCAATATTTTGGGATTTTCTTCTTTTTATCTAGTCAGTAATTTTTTGATGTGAACCGAAGTTGGTAGGAAGAACCTCTGACACGAATCAAGCCCTTCAAATCCCTCTCTAGGTTTTCTTGGCAGTCAATAATTTGGGATTGTTTTCTTTTTATCTCTACGGTTAAGTTTTGATGTAAACCGCGATTGGTAGGAAGAGCTCTGATACGAATCAAGCACTTCAAAGGCCTCTGATACAGGTATTTATGGCTTTAGGTTCTCCTTCCTCTCTCAAAAGTACTCTGATTCTACCGGTATGTATGAGTCCAGGTTTCGCTTCCTCTCTCAAAGAATTTGAGCTACCTTCCCTCGCAATATTATAATTGTGATGTCATAGCCCATATTTCTTAGTAGTTTAACCAGGCCAGCTTTTGATAATCCTTAACATATCTATACCATCTTTCCTTCATTTCGCAATTTTTTTGGTAGATTTTATGAACATTTTTCCGTAGATTTTATATCTCTTTCTTTCCTTTAGCAATTTTTTTAGATTTTATAAATAGTTTAACAGTTTACTAATTCCGTTTTTTTATTATTTTAACCCGTCTTCTATATATAAATCTAATTACAAAGATTTTATATTGATTCTTCTCATTAAAAATTTATTTATGTCGATAGTCTGATGACTCGCGTGTGTTATCATACTCATTGTTGAGTCATCCTTTGTAGCAATATTAGATCTTTTGATTTACATTTTTGAATTACCTATTTAATATATTTTCATTATATAATAAATGGCTCATTAAAAACCTACTGTTATTCACCATTAGGGTAGTATCCCAATATTTTAATTTGAATGTGATTTACTTTTTTCTTTGATGTTTTTACAAAATTTAGTTATTACTGTTTCCAATCCTAGATTAGTAACGTCAGATTACGTCAGATTTATTAGTTTCATTTTATTAGGAAGTAATATTTATTATTATATAGTTTTTTTTAATTAATTAAATAAATATAAAATTTGTATATAACTATTTTGTGTACATTAAACAAGGACATTTATTATAGGATAAATATTTGTAAATAAAAATTTATTGTAAGATATAGTTTATAATTTTTTTTTAATTTACTATTTATATTTTCTATTTTTTTTAATTTACTATTTATTTAACTTGGTTTTTTTCTGATTTTAAGAGTGTGTAATGTACATTTAGAGTTTTTCTTTATTATGTGTTTATTATAGTTGTTTTTAAAGTTTTATATGTTTTATTAAATTATGTAATTTTAAATTTTAAATACTTTATGGATGCTTGATTTGGTGTTTTTTATTAAAAATGGTTTTTTATTAAGTTATATATTGTATTATTATATTTTAATTGATTTGCTTAGAGTTAGGATTATAGTTAGGATCCATGGTTAGAGTGTGTTTGGACACAATAAGATAGGTTAAGATAATCTATGATAGACTAGGCTAGGTTACAATAGGAAAATGTAGGTAGTTTTGCTTAAGGTAAGCTAAGGTAAGGTAATGTGCAAAAGGTTAGAGATTAGGATAGGATAGAGTATGTCTAGGTTATGCTAGGCTACGACAGGCTAAAGTAATAGAGTAGGCTAGAGAATAGTAGAGTTGTCTAGAGTAGAGTAGAGTAGGCTAGAATTGGGTAGGCTATGCTAGGCTATAGCAAGATAGGATAGATTAGGCTAGGCTAGGCTAGGCTAGGCTAGGCTAAAGGATAGACTAGACTAGGCTAAGATAGAGTAGGCCTAGGCTAGGATAGGGTAGGCTAGGCTAGAGTAGGTTAGGATAGGCTAGCCTAGTCTAAGATAGAGTAGGCTAGGCTAGGATAGGCTAGGCTAGGCTAGAGTAGGTTAGGCTAGGATAGGGTAGGCTAGGCTAGAGTAGGTTAGGATAGGCTAGACTAGTCTAAGATAGAGTAGGCTAGGCTAGGATAGGCTAGGCTAGGCTAGAGTAGGTTAGGCTAGGTTATACTAGGCTAATATAGAGTAGGCTAGGGTAGGCTAGGGTATAGTAGGCTAGGGTAGAGTAGGATAGGCTAGAATAGAGTAGGATAGAGTAAGCTAAACTAGCCTAGAGTGGAGTAGGTTAGGCTAGAGTAGAGTATGATAGAGTAGTCTAGAGTAGATTAATCTAGGCTAAGTTAGGCTAGGCTAGGTTAGGCTAGGCTAGGCTAGGTTAGGCTAGGCTAGGTTAGGATAGGCTAGATAGAGTAAGCTAGGCTAGGATAGGCTAGACTAGGCTAGAGTAGGTTAGGATACACTAGAGTAGGTTAGGATAGGCTAGACTAGGCTAAGATAGAGTAGGCTAGGCTAGAATAGGGTAGGCTAGGCTAGAGTAGGTTAGACTAGGCTAGACTAGGCTAAGATAGAGTAGGCTAGGGTAGGCTAGGGTGTAGTAGGCTAGGCTAGGATAGAGTAAGCTAAACTAGCATAGAGTGGAGTAGGTTAGGCTAGATTAGATTATGATAGAGTAGTCTAGAGTAGAGTAATCTAGGCTAAGCTAGGCTAGGCTAGAGTAGGCTAGTCTAGCCTAGGTTAGGATAGGCTAGATAGAGTAGGGTAGGATAGGGTAGGGTAGGGTAGGCTAGGATAGGCTAGGCTAGGCTAGAGTAGGTTAGGGTAGGTTAGACTAGACTAAGATAGAGTATGCTAGGATAGGATAGGGTAGGCTAGGATAGAGTAGGTTAGGCTATTCTAGACTAGGATAAGATAGAGTAGGCTAGGGTAGGCTAGGGTATAGTAGGCTAGGGTAGAGTAGGATAGGCTAGAATAGAGCAGGATAGGCTAGGATATAGTAGACTAGGATAGAGTAAGCTAAACTAGCCTAGAGTGGAGTAGGTTAGGCTAGAGTAGAGTATGATAGAGTAGTCTAGATTAGAGTAGTCTAGGCTAAGGTAGGCTAGGCTAGGATAGGCTAGGATAGGCTAGGATAGGCTAGACTAGGCTAAGATAGAGTAGGCTAGGATATGATAGGGTAGGCTAGGCTAGAGTAGGTTAAAATGATAGGCTAGACTAGGCTAAGATAGAGTAGGCTAGGCTAGGATAGGGTAGGCTAGGCTAGAGTAGGTTAGGCTAGGCTAGACTAGTCTAAGATAGAGTAGGCTAGGGTAAGCTGGGGTATAGTAGGATATGATAGAGTAGGCTAGGGTAAGATGGGGTATAGTAGGATAGGCTAGAATAGAGTAGGATAGGCTAGGATATAGTAGACTAGGATAGAGTAAGCTAAACTAGCCTAGACCGGAGTAGGTTAGGCTAAGTAGAGTATGATAGAGTAGTGTAGAGTAGAGTAATCTAGGCTATGTTAGGCTAGAGTAGAGTAGGTTAGACTAGGATATGTCATCCTAGTGTAGGATAGGCTAGACTAGTGTTAGTTAATGTAGGATTGAGTAGGTTAGAGTAGACTAGGATAGGCTAGGCTAAGTCATCATTAGAGTAGGTCAATGTATCATATAGTAGACTACACTATAATAGGCTACGCTAGAGTAGGCTAGTGTGAGCTAGGATATGATAGGGTAAAGTAGGCTATGTTAGAGTATCCTGGTGTAGAGTAGAGTACGCTAGGATACAATAGGATATGATAGAGTAGACTTGAGTATAGTAGAGTAGAGTAGGATAGGATAGAGTAGGCTTGAGAAAAGTAGGATAAGATAGGTTACAATGGACTAGAGTAGGATAAGATAGGATAGAATAGGCTATAGAATCCTAGGATATGCTAGGATAAGCTAGGCTAGGCTCGTGTAGGTTAGGCTATAAAAGGATACTTTAGGATAAAGTAGGCTACGATATAGTGTAGGCTAGAGTGCGACAAAATAGTGTAGGATAGAGTAAGCTAGAATCGACTATGCTAGGCTAAGATAGGCTAGGCTAGGATAAGCTAAGCAAGGTAGGATATGCTAGGAAAGGATAGGATAAATTAGGATAGAGTAGGATAGGTTCTAAAAGGATATGCTTATCTAGGATAGCCTAGGAAAGGATAGAGTAGTCTAGGCTAAGCTATGCTAGAGTAGGTTAGCTAGGCTAGAGTAAGAGAGACTAAGCTAGAGTAGAAGAGGCTAAGCTAGGCTAGTGTAGGATAGAGTAGGATAGGCTAGGATAGTGTAGGTTATGATAGGCTAGGATAGTGCAGGGAAAGTTAAAGTAGGATAAGCTAGGATAGAGGAGGCTAGGATAGACTAGGTTAGACTAGTATAGTCTAGAGTAGAGTATACGAGGCTAAATTAGGCTAGGATAGAGTAGAGTAGGATAGAGTAGCATAGAGTAGGATAGAATAGAGTAGGCTAGAGTAGTGTAGATTAGTCTAGGCTAAGATGGAGTAGAATAGGATAGGTTAAAGTAGGGTAGGAAAGAGTAGGCTAAGTTAGAGTAGGAGACACTAGAGTATGATAAGACAGGAAAGAGTAGGATAGGAGAGGATATAGAAGGGTAGCGTAGGGTAGTATAGGTTAGGATATGATATGATAGGATAGGGTAGGGTAGGTTAGGATATGATATGATATGATATGAGAGGATATGATAGGATAGAATAGGATAGGATAGGATAGGATAGGATAGGGTAGGCTAGAGTAGGATAAAGTGGTCTAGGGTAGGCTAGGATAATATAGTATAGATTATTCTAAGGTAGGATAGGAATGGATAGAGTAGGATAGGGTAGGATATGCTTGGCTAGGATAGAGTATGGTGTGTAGGTTAGGTAAGGTTAGGTTTTCCTTGTTTAGGATAAGTTAGGGTACAGTAGGGTAAGCTAGTATACATTAGATTAGATTACACTAAGCTAAGTTGGAGTAGGATAGTGTAGGTTAGGATAGAAAGAGATGGGGTATACTAGGGTAGGCTCGAGTAAGCTATGATAGAGTAGGATATGCTAGAGTAGGCTAGGATAATGTAGTGGTTGACCTTAAACAACCCCGCCCCTCGATTTTCTAAAGTTAAGGGCCCACTGTAATACACCAAATTTTTTTTTAATTCTTTATTATTTAGAATATATATATATATATATATTGACAATAAAGTCAAAATGAATGTAGTGTATTATTTTTGTTGTTGAATAATTAAAAGAATGAGAGGAAATGGAACTAAAGTAGTTGTTGAAATAATGTTTGTTGGACTACAAAGGGAAATAAGAAATGGTGAAAGCTACTAAGTGAGAACTCAAGTGATGCAGGAGGAATCTTCCCCAAAATCATGTAGAGACTCCTTGTGGAATGCTAAAGAAAAGGAGGCTCATAAATGAGCAAGTCATAGGAAAAATACTATAAAATAGTATGTCCATCGAATAAGCAAAAGGATAATGATGGATGCGGAAATGATTTCTTGACTCAAAGAGATGGTGCATTTATTAGAATTTTTCCTTTTGGCACAACAAACAACCTCAGGGTTTCTCAAGAAAGTAATATTTGGCTTCTCTAGGAGTTGGTTGGGAGGGATAACAACTTCAGCTTTGTTTTCTCGATAGTGGTGATACGTTTCTTACTAAATTTATCAACTATTTAGTATTTATAATGATAGTCTAAGTGTAGTTGTGAATTCTAAATGTAATTTAAACTGAAGAATTATACTATGCGTCTGTTTTGAGTCCTTTTATTTCTTTCAATAATATACTCTTAGCATAAGCTATAATTTATTTACAGTATATAGGAATTCACAGATGTTATATATATTCTAAATATATCTAGATATATTTATCAATGTATTATAAATGTATTTATATCAAAGTAATAAAACAGATCTAAGTAAGTATAAACTAATTGCATTCATCTAGGAGTCGAAGTCTCTAGATAGAGTCTATCTCTATTTAATTCAATATGCAAATATTTATATATATTTAAACCTAGTCTCTATTTGGGCTTCCATACCCACATTAGGACGAATTTAAATTATTAAAAAATAAAAGAACTTAGCAAATGTATCAGAATCTACCTACCAGGTATTCAGTTAACCACATCAATGCCCAAATAGTAGAGCTGAATTTTCAAAATTGGTGGTCAGCACATCGAGTTAAACATAAATTGAAATTTATCCACAAATCTAATCAAATATTAATATCTACAAAACACATCCACGGGATTTAAGCACATAATCAAATACAAATTTCGAGTCCTTGTTTTTGGGTTCCATACCCATACATAAGAGGATTTTGCTTAAGAAGTAATTAAAAAATAGAACCACGATATAAAACTTAAGCATAGTTTTTCAATTAAGTTCCAAGTTTCCAAATCGTATCCACAACCAAATTAAAGTTAATGGTCTAGTAATTGTCACTGTGGGGTCAATATTCCCCCCCTAAATAGATTTTACAAATTGGTTCTTAACACATAAACATTACAAAACAATAAAAATTCATTTTGGTCATGAAACCAAATCACAAACCAAACTACGGGAAAAATAAA
The DNA here is from genome assembly GCA_001517045.1 of Pseudotsuga menziesii. Taxonomy (NCBI): domain Eukaryota; kingdom Viridiplantae; phylum Streptophyta; class Pinopsida; order Pinales; family Pinaceae; genus Pseudotsuga; species Pseudotsuga menziesii. The sequence continues at coordinate 114,604 of LPNX011123748.1, read as the reverse complement.
CGCATCCTAATTCTTGAGGATGAGAATCCCTCATAAGAAACCAATAAATATAAGTACAGACCCAATAAGGGTTATAAAACAAACTTATATTAATAATATCATAGTGATTGTAAATCGCTATGTCTCGATAGAAACCATGAACCAAAGTGTATGGGAAACAACCTTAGCCTTGAACATATGAAGAGACTTACTTAATGACCGATAAAAATCCAAATGTACAGTCCAAAATACAAGCCACACTAGTATTGACATGCACATGACCTGGTGGATTTAGTATCACTTTTGTTGGAGACATTTACCACCATACAGAATCATTTTGAACAATTTTTCCTAGTTAAACCACTATCCTAAGTTTTATTGACTTAATTGACTTCAGAGGAGCATTAGATGACATCAGCATGAGCACACCCATTCCTACCTTCAGTCAAGGAGGCTAACTTAACCTTCTCCTACATTCGAGGAGGCTAACTAGAGCACTCCAGGGGTGATCTAAGTGTGATTAATGCCCCATATTGATTACTGATGGTTACAATCAGTTAAACAGAGCAGTGAAGGTGTCTTCCTTCATTAAATTGATTATTGATTGATTATTTAATGAATTGGAGTCAAAAGGGGCTCCTCCAACCACTTCTGATGGTCAGTTACACTTCAGTTGACCTCATTGAGGTTCATTGGATTCATTGATGCGCTACCATTTTTTGGATGGCTTGTAGTGACATGTGTCTTAGCTAGTTTTCAGTAAAAATGAAATAGTTCACATTCAATCGATACATAGCCAAGCATTTGAAACATTCCACCAAAATTTCTCCAGCAGAAACTTGTAATTCTTTATTGCAAAAGGAGATAGTTCTTCTTACAATATACTCTCAAAAATTGCTTCGGAAAGGAGTCCCTTCAACATTTAACTCTCCTATCTTTATACAAAAATCAAAACCTTTGGGCTACCCCTGAATGACTTTTGGGATTCCCCCAATGTTTCAATCCCAAAATTTTGTCTTGTAGTGAGTGTTCATAATTTATACAATATATTACATTAAAAACAAAAATTAAGAGAACACGTCATGAAGAGGGGCCCACTTGGTCACTAATGAAATGTTTCCATGTCTGGGCCTCTGCTATTATCAATTTGCCCAATAATCTATTGGTCTTTTTTGAGATCCTGTTAATCTCAGAATTTCACTTTCTTCTTTTCTTTTCTTTATCTCTGCTTACTCGCTTGCTGCTTCCTCCACGGTTCTCTTTATTTCTTCTTCTTCATTCTTCAACCAACTCTTTGTCATAAACACAGCATGTTCTTAGACCATTAATCTTTTACTAAAATAAAAAAACTGTATCAATCTATTTATCTCCTCCATATGCATTCTTTAAAATAAACTATACGCGGTATTAATGCATGAAAATAAAGAATGACAAGGCAAATAAATCCTACAATTTTATGTCTTGAAATCCTCTAAGTCCACTGTCCAAAACTAAAATCACAAGCCTGATATAACAGACTCTTCATCTCCATCTAGGATGCATCTAGACTAACTTGAAATCCTCCAATGAAAGCATGAACCATAACAATGTAACCGCCAATCCTCAAAACATTGAACCCTAGACTGTGCTCTTCATCTCGAAAGAAACCTTGACTTGACTAGAACCCATGGAAAATCCCTGCCATCCCATAAAGAAGAGTAAAAGCATACAAAATGGTGGGAAAACCATATCGGTGGTCGGAACCACTAGTGCATCGACAGGTTAGTTTACTAAGCAGCCGCAATGGCGAGTAGCATAAGGACTATGGGTTCCATGATCAAAATAAAAACTTCGGCGATCGGAGGCTCCAAGTACTATGCGTCAGTGACTTAAACCTTAACACTTATGTAGTGTTAACACTCCCAAACACTAAACACCACTTATATTTATGCATCAGAGATCCGAACCACTAATCACTGATGCATCGATAATGTAAAGGACTAAACATTGGAGAAAAAGTCTGATCAACAGCCCCAACTATGGATAACAAAGTGACTGTGGGTTCCATAGATCACTAAACCGTCGGCGATTGGAACAACTAATAACTCATTGAAACTTCAAGACACAAAATAATCCATAGTTTTGGTGATACAAATGACAAGCCCCCCGAATCAGTGGCATCCTAGAATACTAAACCTCTATCCGCTAGTTAAAAAACAATCTGATAGCGAAAAGAAAACAAAGTCATTGAAAATCAAAAGGTTTGAACAATAAAACCAAGATTCGAAGAGAAAAATAACTATCCTTCGGTACGTTCTCCATTTTCCCTTCGAAACAGTGGCGATATAGAATACTAATTCCCTAATTCATTCATCAACAGACTTTCGATAGCGATAAGAAAAATCATCAAACAATAATAATAATAATAAGAGTTAAGTGTTTGAAATATTTATGGCTAGATAGCGGTAATATTAGTTCATTCAACCTATGACACAGTGGAAACAAATAGTCAACTCATCATCCAACTACCCAAAGGTCAAAATAAATCAACAAACCTACTAGACAAAATCAAAAGGGAGGGTCCACAATTTTTAGAAATTTGGTAAAAAGTTGCAGCTGCAAACAAGTCCCTAACAAGTGAACATGATAAGCTTGTCTAGATGGGGATCATAATATCCTCCCATGATCAATCCTTCCATGTCTTAGGGCCCAAGGATCTGAAGGGTAAAGGAAAGCCGCAAAAGAACCCAAAAACTAAATTTGAAGCTCCTAAGCCTAAAGTTGAAAACCATCGGCATGATGATTCTTTTGGCTCAAAGAAGAATAAAGGAAAAGGGCATCATGGAAAAGAAAAAATCTAGTGTTTGTACTGCAAGAAGGGATTCCACCCTGAACATGCCTACATGAAGAATAAACTTGATGAATCAACCTCTCTCCTTGAGAGAAATCACATCAATATTTCGGAAAGCTTTAGGAGAATAGATCAGCAAGATCGAAAACCATGGCATGAAAGAGGTCATGCCCTCATGGCAAGCACTTTGAAGTCCAAAGCACTCTTGATTGATTCTGGAACTTCAAATGACATGATGGATGAAAGAGACTCCTTCTCATATTTGGATACTAGAAAATCCATCCCCATCCACATGGGAGATGACTCCACCATCATTTCAGAAGAACAAGGTACTGTTGATCTCGAAAATGACTATTTTTCAAATGTTTTGTATGTAACGTCTCTGGCATAAAATATCTTATTGTCTATCAGATGACACATATAGGAGTTCCTAAGAGAGTATCCTTCAGCCCTAATGATGTTGAGATAACAGAACTTGCATCCAAGAAACTTGTTGCAAAAGGCCTTGCAAATCACCATGCAAAAGCCTATGAGTTTTCCCACTTTGTGGCGGATGCAAAGCCCACCGCACTGCTGACTCATGGAAATGAAGTTAGTAGACTGTGGCATGAGAGGTTTGGCCATCTCAATTTCAAATACTTATAGATATTATAGAGAAACTCCATGGTTTAAGTCCTCTCGGTCATCAAGGAAACCACTGAAATTTGTAAGGGTTGTGTTGTTGGAAAGCACCCTAAGCACAAGTTCGATCGGGGGAAGGAAAACCAAGCTACATGCATATTGGGGCTGATACATTCTGATATCAGTGGTCCCATTCCTATCACATCCATGAATGGATCAAGGTATCTTCTGAATTTTATTCATGATTTTTCTAGGTACACATAGGTCTTCTTTCTCAAAAAGAAGTTTGAAGTATGTGAAAAATTCACTGAACTGAAGGCCTTGATCAAGAATGCATATAGGATTAAGATCAAGATATTGAGATATGATAATGGTGGGGAGTATGTGAGTCATGAGTATCTGCACATATGTTCCGAAAGTGGTATTCAGGTCCAACATTTAATTCCCTACACTCCCCAGCAGAACGATGTAGCGGAAAGGAGGAATCGGTCTCCCAAGGACATGACCACCTGTATGTTGGAATCAAAGAAATTGGATAGAAATTTGTGGACTGAGGCCATGCATGCTATAGCACATATTAAAAACAGAGTGACACACTCATCCATGAAATAGAATACCCCTTTCAAAGCATACTTCAGACACAATTCAGATGTGTTGAACCTACGGGTGTTTGGGTCCACTGCATGGGCCCAAATTCCACTTGATGAAAGGAGGGATTTGCAACCGCAAAGCATAGAATGTCTGTTTATTAGGTATGATAATGAATCAAAAGGTTTCAAGCTTCTAGATATAAAAAATTTATATATCATCATCGAAAGGAGTGTCAAGTTCGATGAGCCTCTTCAGGAGGTGGAACTAGTGAAGGAGAAAACTGTTGAATTTCCTTCCTATTCTATTGAATATTTGGATGATTAAATTAGAGGTGATGACCTTGATTTGGATCCTGTGATTTCTGATATCAGTGTATAGTAGAAATTAGATGCTGAATCAGAACCTTAAGTACAAAATCATCTCCCAACACGGGCCCGACAGACACTCTCCTCCGCAGGAGATAACATTGGAAATCTGGATGATCCAAGGAGAACCCAGTCTGATTTCCAAAGAGAAGGTATTGCGCTCTCTTGTCCTAATAATTTTCTGTATGAAAATTTTTGTTTGATTATTATTTCATACCTAAAATCCTACTATCATTCTTGTAAGGATCCGATATGGCAAGTTGCCATGGATGAAGAGATGAATTCTCTTCAGAAAAACACTACTTAGGAGCTAGTTTCTCTTCCTCCGGGAAGGAAATTGGTTCAATGCAAGTGGGTGTTTAAGAATAATGTTGCTGTATATGGAACCACCTGAAAATATAATGCAAGTCTATTGGAAAAATGTTTCTCCCAGGTCCAAGGTGTGGACTACCATGATACTTTTGCATCGGTCGCAAAAATGGACTCCATCCGCCTAGTTTTGACAATTTCAGCATCTAAGCACTGGAAAGTGCATCATATGGATGTTAAGTCAGTCTTTATACATGGATATATTCATGAGAAGATATAGATGAAACATTCATAGGGCTACATATATGATCCATATTTGGTTTGCAAGCTAAAGAAGTCACTATACAGGTTAAAACAGGCCCCAAGAAAGTGGTATTCCAAGATGGATGCCTTCCTTCTCTCGCAAAATTTCGAAAGGTTTAGATCAAATACAAATGTGTATATACAGAATTTTGATGGTAATTTGATTATTATTATTTTATATATTGATGACTTACTTATCATAGGTAGCACAGTTGCTTCTATTTTAGTCATCAAACTGCTCTCCACAATGCATTCAAAATGAGCAATTTGGGGCTCTTAAAACAATTTTTGGGGATCAAAATTGAGCAAGATTCTGATGGGATAATGGTAACTCAGTACAAATACATATCATACCTGTTAGTCAAGTTTAACATGGCTGAATGTAATCCTGCACCATTCCCTTTCCTTTCAGGGATCAGCCTTGAAGAAGGGAAAAGCACACCTCCCATGGACTGCACTATTTATTGACATCTGATTGGTAGCTTGTTGTACTTGACACATTCTTTGCCTGATATTTGTTATGTCATGAATGTTGTATCAAGATACATGCAGCAGCCCCATGATATTCATTGGAAGGTTTCCAAGAGGATCCTCTAGTGCATTTAGGGAACCAGGACCTACGACATTCACGATGCTGCAGACTCTGAGCTAGATCTGGTTAGATACACATATTCTGATTGGGAGGGTGATTCTATTGATCAGAAGTCTACTTTTGGATATTTTTTCATGTTTGGTGGTGGCCCCATTTGCTGGTCTAGTAAAAAATAGGCCTCCATAGCATTATCTTCAGCAGAGGCTGAGTATCAAGGAGCGGTGAATGCTTGCATCCAAGTAGTTTGGTTGTAAGGAATTATTTCAAAGTTTGACCTTGGTAGTAATTTGTCCACTATCCTCTTTTGTGACAATCAAAGTGCTATTAATATATCGTTAGATCCATTTACTAGGTAGAGGACCAAGCATGTAGAGATACACATGCACTATATCAGGGATTTAGTGCATGACAGGACCATCATTCTACAATACTGCCCAACTAATGAGCAGATTGCAGAAATATTCACCAAGAGATTTTTAGAAAATAAGTTAACTTACCTTTGTTCACTATTGGGGGTGAGTTCATCAAGGTGATCCTACTACTTTTAGTGTTCATCTTGACAAGGGGGTTTTCCCACTAGGTTTTCCCTCTTTTCCTCACTTAGTTTGTTTTTGAGCATTGTTTGAGTTTCAGTGTTGTAAAGGGTGACCTATGGCATTAGTTGTTGGGGCCCTAGTATCCTTCTGCATTTTATGTTTTCTACTCCTCCTGCGTATAGCTTAAGGGGGGGGTGTTGGAGACATTTACCACCATACACACTCATTTTGGTCAATTTGTCCTAGTTAAACCACTATCCTAAGTTTTATTGACTTAATTAACATCAGAGGAGCACTAGATGAAATCAACATGAGCACACCCATTCATAACTTCATTCAAGGAGGCTAACTTAGCCTTCTCCTACATTCGGGGAGGCTAACTAGAGCACTCTGGGGGTGATCTGAGTGTCATTAATGCCCCATATTAGTAATTGATGGTTACAATTAGTTAAACAGAGCAGTGAAGGTGCATTCCTTCATTAAATTGATTATTTAATGAACTAGAGTCAACAGGGGCACCTCCAACCAATTATGATGGTCAGTTACACTTCAGTTAACCTCATCGGGGTTCATTGGAGTCATTGATGCGCTACCACTTGTTGGTTGGCTTGTAGTGACAAGTGTCTGAGCTATTTTTCAGTTAGACTCTATCATTTATTTCACTTCGACTTTAGTTAGGGCCCAGTTGAGTCAATTAGGGTTTTGATCAGTGGTTAACTTGAGTGTTGACTATGGCTTACATTTAGTTAAGCTAGACATACTCATTCAATTCGAATGACCTCCTTGGGAATTTGAATTGCTTTGTCATTCATGCTTCCAGCATGATCATTGTATTGTATTACTCATTATTTATTGATTATACAGAGAGGCTACTCATTTTGTAGCACCATTATACCATTTTCATGCCTTATTGTTTGAAATCTCTTATGAGATTGTGTTTTAGTCCCTATATTACTATGACAGATTAATAAATTTAATGAGAAAAAATCAGTTATGCATTCTTCTTATTTACCAAAGTTTGAGGAAATCCCTCACCTCTAAGCAGAGAAGAAGGAGGCCTAAGAGGAGGTGAACCTATCTTCAATCTTGTGAGGCCATGATTAGTGACCTGCATTCATATACAATCAATGTTAATGTGTGTAATGTTAAAACTATAACCTATTGAAAGATAAATAAAAAACCAATTGCAATCATTACCTGCTTTTCGAGTTTGATTCATGAAGGTGAAGAAGGATTTTTCTGAAGCTTCTATGTAGTCCGTGACTTCACTTGTCAATAAAATGATACAGTCATAATAAATCTAATTTATAAATTTCAACCTTATTAAAAACAATGAGTGAGAAATAACATACATTGTTAAGTCACGTGGAGTGCTAAGGGTTAGATCCTCCTGCCTCTTCATTCCTCCTATGCTTCCAAAACAACAAAATCATTTAAGTTAAACTCTGTATCTAACTAATCAACCTTTTAAATAAAAATTGCAAAGTAATGATGTAATAATTTCTTCCTACATGTTCATTTAAAAATCCATGTTGCAAAGCCTCTGCTAGAACTCGAAAGCGGGAAACTAGTTTTCCTCTTAACCTTAGGATGATCCAAGAAGGATTAGGATATAATGGCAAGCACATTTCCATAATTCTGTAATAAAAATTTCCAAACAAACTCAAGTTGCAGACATGGAACTAAAATTTCCATAATAGATCATGAAAGTAAATATTAAGGGAGAATCTGGTGCAGCACAACCTTGGAGAAGCTAAGCTCATTCACATAAAAATCAAACAGACCAAATGAATGCAACAAAAACCCTCATGACATCGTAAAGCGACATTAAAAACTATGAGAACCCTTAAACCAGATCATGGCAAGTGGAGGGTTTAGATCCATCTTTGGCCACAATGCATGTGATTAACCCATGTCATGAAATGTGTGTGGTTGCACCCTCAACTCATAGCTAGGGATAAGACATAAAAACGTTAACAAAATCCATTAAAACATTCAATTGTTGGAATCCACTTATATCTCGGTGTGAATATAATTATATATAGACCTTTGCATTACAACTATCACCTTGAGGATGTGTAAATCCCACAAACAAGGGATTCAACCATAGTCCAATTCTTATGGTTGCTACAAACTTCTAACATAATTTTTAATAAACTACCACCAAGCCATTAAAAAAATTATGCAATGACCTTTTTGCCAAAGAATTTGGTATAAAGGTTGGTTCTAATACAAGTTCAAAACTAATAATCATAGCTAGGGCTAAGCCATAGGTTTGGCCTAGGTATTAAGTAACTAATCCTCTGCAATAATAAAGATTTAAACATCATGTTGGTCAAGCTACAACCAAGTTTTATCTACAAATGGAGACCACGCCAAATGGAAGACTCATCTTCTCATTGAACCATTAACATGTCGATTAAACTTATCCATGCATGTGAACAAAAATATGTAACGACGAAAAAAAATGTGCTAGGGCCAATAGATACATGTTACGACAAGGATACGTAATAAATAGTAAAGCATAATGATTTTTTATTTCATTAGAGGAAATTTCAACTGAAAATGGGCCTTTTAAGTCTAATTCAAATTCCATGTCATCATATGTTAGCCAATGAAATTTCTTTAAATTTGAAATACCGTATAGGTATTAAACACTTTTTTAATATAAATTTAGGGATAGGTATCCTGAAAAAAAACTACTTTTTTTATTGTATTTTTGACATATCTCCCCGTGTTTTTACTCAAATTTTGATAGGGAGAGCTTGTTGGTTGCGGAATTAAATTTTGCATCCAACGAGATCTCCGAATTGAAATTTGAGTAAAAACATGGGGAGATATGTCAAAAATACAGACAAAAAATATTTTTTTCTTTTCTTTTTCAAAAATTAATAAATATTATTTTATTATTTTAACTATTATTTTATTATAGTTTTTTCAGGATACCCATTTTGATTTGAAATTTCCTCTAATGATTTATGGAACTTTAGGGTTTGTGACATAATGGTATCAGAGAATGGTTACAACACTTGGCATGAATAATCCAAACACTCAAATTGATGGAAACATAAAACTATTTTTTTGGTTATTGTTTGATTCTGTTGCAAATAGGAAGATAAGAATAACCTTGTTTTGCAGGAATCATGGCAAATGTGGGAATGCCTACTGAAGAAGAATAACGTCCTAAGGATCGAATAAACAAGGAATAAGGTAGCATTAGAGATGGGTAAATATGGGTAAATATAAATTAAAGTAGGAATGGTAACCTATATGAACTCCAACAAACAGTAAAATAATTAAGGGCATAACTAAAACGAGTTAAAGAAGATAACGAACTAATTTTAAAAAGCATGGGAAGAGTTAAATAAGGTTATGCTGACTAAACTACAGAGTAATGAAAAAGACAAAATAAATAAACTAAACTTAATATGGCAAGAACTACACCTTATAAACGTAAGGTAATAAAACTATAATTCTCTAAACATGAGATTGAATCTCCAAGTGAAGGATATGCTAAACATACCACTGAAAAATATAAGAATTCTAGTAAAAGTAGTGATAGTAACCAAAAGAAAATAAAATACAAACTGTATGAACAAATCTCTGGTGAATTCAAAACGATCAAACCTCTTATTTTTAAAAGTGAAATAGAAAAAGGAGAAGAAGTAGAAGCTTGGTGATCTAGAATGAAAAAGTATTTTGAGATTTATAACTATTCTAATGAATTTAAAGCAAAAATGGAAATCTATAACTTAACAAGAAAAGATAAAATCTGGTGGAAACACATAAAGAAAGTAAAGGGCATAAAATAATTTTGTGTAACATGGAAAGCCTTTAAGAAATACTTTAAATGAAAATACTTATTAGAAGCGTATTACGAAGAAAAAGCTAAATAATTTTCAAACTAAGATTAGGTTCCATGACAATGAAAGAGATTTGCAATAAATTATTATGTTTATTACGTTATGTGCCTTATATAAATGATGAGAAAACAAAATTACAATGTTTAGGAGTGAGAGAGGTGGGTATTAGGGCTAGGGGGAGTGGGGGGTAAGTAAAGTGACAAGGGTGGTAGGGAAAAGGGGCTGAGGAGTAGGGGTTTTTAGGGGTAGCGTGGAGGAGGGGTTTTGGGGGAGATAAAGAGATGTAGATTAGGAGGGTTAGGGATTTTGGGAGGAGTAATGGGAGAGATAATAGGGGATGGTTAGTTGTAGAGAGAGAGAGAGAGAGAGAGAGAGAGATTATTGGTAGTGGTAGAAGGGGGTTAAGCTAGATATAAGGATTAGGGAGAGGAGGGGACACAGAGAGAGGTTGTTAGTAAGGATTTGGGAGAGGAGGGGAGAGAGAGAGAGAGGTCGTTAGTAGGGATTTGGGAGAGGAGGGGAGAGAGAGAGAGGTTGTTAGTAAGGATTTGGGAGAGGAGGGGAGAGAGAGAGAGAGGTCGTTAGTAGGGATTTGGGAGAGGAGGGGAGAGAGAGAGAGGTTGTTAGTAAGGATTTGGGAGAGGGGGGAGAGAGAGAGGGAGAGAGAGAGAGGGAGAGGAAGATCAATCATAGGGGTGGGATTAGGGGGGGAGTGTGAGATTGAGAGAGTGTGTAGGGGTGTGTTAGGGAGTAGGGAAAGAGAGACAGGTGTGGGGGTTATTTGTAAGTTTAGTAGGGGGTTGGGGGAGAGATAGATAGATATAATGAGGATTAGGCATTTTGCAGGGAGTAGGGATGTTATAGAGAACTATGATATAGTTAAGACTTATAGGGTTTTGGTCTTAAGTTTCATAATGGTTATAGTTACAAGAAATTACAAGTGATTAAGGGAGGGGGAGTAGTATAGAGAGAGCAGGGGGTTATTATTTTTAGGAGTATGAGAGAGAGACAGGGTTAGAGAGAGTGGGGGTCTAGGGGTAGACAAAAAAAGGGAGAAAGGGTTGATGTTATGGGGTTGGGGGAGAGAGAAATTGGAGGAGGTTAGTAGTAGTAGGAGTAGGGGAGAGATAGAATGAGAGAGGGTTTTAGTGAGGT
>LPNX011123748.1:14161-103289 GCA_001517045.1 Pseudotsuga menziesii | reverse complement strand
GGTTATTTCTACATCGAGGAGTAGGTGGTTGAGAGAGAGAAAGAAATGAGTGGGATTTGATTAGTGGTAGGGTCAAGAGTGGGTCTAGGGAAGGAAAGAAATATGGACCAAGAGGGTTAAGGGTGTAGTAGTGTAGTTAGAGAGAATGGAGGTATAGTAGAGGAGTGGGGGGGTTACATGTAGGGAGATTGGGAAGGTTGGGTGATGAGTAGAGAGATAGAGGGGGGGTAGTGATAGGTTCGGTCAGTTTTTGTGCAAAGCCTAGATGGCCAGGCTAGGAAGTGATTTAAAGAACTGCCTGCTGGGTTAGTGGTAGGCATAGATGCCCTGGATGACGTTTTCCTAAAGCATTGGGGAGAGAGGAGAGACCACCTCTACTATATCATAGAATTCATCAACCTGAAAAGAGAAAATGGTGAGTCTATATCCAACTTTACCAAGAGATTCAACAACATGTATAACAAGATCCCCACTGAGATTAAGCCCATTAGTACCTTAGCTATGATAACTTATGCGAATTCCTTTGAATATGACTTCTGCCTACTTCTTAGAGAAAGGAGGTATACCTCATTATCACTCATGCAGGATGCTGCCCTAGAGGTAGAGTCAAAAATTCTGGCATCTCAGAAGGTCAAAGGGAAGGGAGATAGGAGAAAGCAGCCAGCAGACTACAGTGGGGCTTCGACATCAGAGAACAAGACTGAAGAAATGACCGAACTTTTAGATAACCTGACTGCTGAAATGTCTAAATTGAAGGGCCAAGGACATCTATCAGTGAGGAGTAAAGGGCCAAGTGACTTTTATCCTTGAAACCCAAATGTTGTACCTTATAGAAGAGGAAACCCCTTGCTCAGATTCTCATAAGGGAGAGAAATCAAGGGGAAGACCAGAGGATAAGAGCTCCATTTCAAAATGATGTATTAGAAGAAGGACCAGAATTCATTGAAGAAGAAGCAGAAGCTAAAGACAATATCCATTGCATGGAGGATGAGGTGGACTATTCTTTTCTGACACAGGAAGAGTATCAAGAAGCCCTAATTGATGAGCAAATCACTAAAGAGTCTTTCTATCAGGTTAATGATCATGGAGGTTACCAAATGAGGTCTAGGTTGGTTGCTCCACTCAAAAAGAATGTTTTACCCGTCAAGTAGCCTATTGTACCTACTAGAAAGGTTGTTGTTTTACCAAATAAAGTAGTTGTTCCATCCAAAGCATTGCATAAACCAGCACCTTCAGCCACACCTGATCAAGTCCAACTTAAACCTACAGCTCATGAGGTAAGGTTTCCAGATAGGCTACATTATTCCTTCAACCTCGAGTCTGAAATTCAAAAATTGAAAATCCCTTTCCCTTTAATTGAGTTGATGAAGAATGATGCATTTAAAACCTCCATTCTGAATTCCCTTTAGCCCAAGGTGCACATTGACATTGAATTTGTGAACCTACAAGATGACAAGCCTGTTGTAACCCTAGGGCCCATGATTGAATACCTAAAGGAATCTTTCCCACCATTCTATATATCCTTGAACATCCATGATAGAATCCTCCATAACTATTTGCTGGATTCAAGAGCCTCTCATAACTTAATTCCAAAGGCTGTGATGGATGATATCGGCCTCAGCACTAACAATCCCTACCATGATTTATTCTCCTTTGACTCCAGGAAGGTCAAGTCCTTGGGCCTCATCAAAGACCTTGCTGAAACTTGACTCAGCTGCCTTCAAAAAGTGTAATGATGGACATCGTAGTGGCTGATATTCCCCCAAAATTATGCCTTTTGTTGTCCCATTCATGGATCAAAAGATTGGGTGGCACCCTTCATATGGATCTCACATACGCCACCATTCCCATGTTCGGAGGAGAAACTAAGAGACTGTACAGGGAAAATCAGCTAGCGTACATTATAAGGAGAGTCACTCAGTAAATCACCCCATCTATGCTGTGGACACCAATTTTGGATATTGCATCTTGTAGATAGATGATAATTAGTAGACATCGGTTCAGCTCACCGAGTCCACCCATCTGTAGCCCAAAGAAGTCACAACAGCGATATGGACCATGTATTTCAATGGGGCAAGTGCTCAAAACTTAGCAAGTGCAAGGGTTGTGTTGATCTCCCCATCTAAGGAGAACATTCACCTATCGTATAAGCTCAATTTCAAAACCACAAACAATGTAGCAGAATATGAAGCCTTGACGCTGGGAGTTAAAGCGGCCAAGGAGATCGGGATCATGTGCACGACAATTTTTGGGGACGCAGACCTCATCATATAGTAGGTCAACAACACTTTTTAGATGAAAAATATCATAGTGAAGGCCTACAGAGACAAGGTATGGAAACTTAGAGACTCATTTATGTTTTTTGAACTGTCATATAGTCCTAGAGATTTGAATCACCTGGATGATTCCCTGGATGTCTCTGCAAGTCTGTTTGTTCCTTCTTTACCCCCTATGCTCATCTATGATGTTCAGGTCAGGTACAGGTCCTCTCTGCCAGACAATGTAAAATTTTGGAGGGTGTTTGAAAAGGATGGGGAGCTTAGTAAATTCCTTCATTTAGTGGATGAATTCTTTGACATACACATAGACCAGGAAAACCTTGACTTGGAGGAATCCAAGTACCTCAAGCTAAAATATAAAGTGACTGAGCATGATATCATCCAATTGCCCAGCAACCACATACCCCAAGGTCTAGTACCACTGGAATAAATGTTTGATCACAATGATGTCCCTTTCAAGCCTGCTAAAAGGGAGCTAGATCCTGCTATCCAAGAGCACAACATAGGTAGCCAGAGCCATCCAAAACTAATAAATCTATCCACTGGGTTGACTGCTGAACAGAAGTCTGAATATTGCAGCTTGATAAAAGAGTTTGCTGATGTCTTTGCATGGGAGTATAGTGACCTAAAAACATATGACACCAACATCATCCAACACAGGATTCCTTTGGATAAGGACACCATTCCTTTCAAACAGAAGCTGAGACCCATCATCCCTCTTCTATTACCAGTGATTGAGAAAGAGATCCAGAAACTCCTCAAAGCCAAGATCATAATCCCCATCAGGTATTCCCAGTGGATTGCAAATATAGTAGTGGTAAGAAAGAAAAATGGATAAATCAGGTTGTGTGATGATTTTAGAAACCTGAACAAATGTTCCAAAAAGACAACTATCCATTGCCAAAGATGGAACATCTACTGTACAGAGTCTCAGGGGCTAGGGTCATGTCCTTCCTTGATGGCTTCTCTGGATACAACCAAGTGGCTGTGCACCCAGATGACCAAGAGAAGAATTCCTTTACCACCCCCTGGGGCACCTTCATGTATGATAAAATTCCATTTGGGCTAATGAATGTTGGGGATACTTTTTAGAGAGCTATGGACCTAGTTTCTGTAGGGCTAAGAGATAAATATGTGCTGATATATTTGGATGACTTAGCATTTTACTCTCACAACCATCATGACCACTTGCAGCATTTGAGAAAGGTATTTCTGAAGTGCATAAGGTATGGAATATCAGCGAACCTCAAGAAGTCCCAGTTTGCACTCAATGAAGGAAAGCTCCTAGGCCACATAGTCTCAGCTAAAGGTGTAAAGATCGATCCAGTAAGAGTGGAGGAAATTCAGCAGCTATCAATACCAAGGTCAAAAAGAGACATTCAGTCCTTTTTAGGCAAGATAAACTTTGTCAGGAGATTCATTCCAAATTTCTACGAGCTGGTAAAGCATATAATAGGCATGCTAGAAAAGGATGCAGAAATCAAGTGGACGGACCAGGAAAGAAATTATTTTGAAGAGATTAAGAAATCCATCATGGAGGCCCCAACCCTGATTAGTCCCGAATACACCAAGGGTTTTTACATTTTCTCTTTTGCATTTTATGACATAGTGGCAGTTGTACTATTACAAAAGAATGATGAAGGACTTGATCATCCAATTGCTTTCTTCAACAGAACCCTGAGAGATACTGAGCTGAAGTATGACCCAATTCAGAAGCAGGCTTATGCCCTCATAAAATCTTTGAAGAACTTCAGAATCTACATTCTCCATGCAAAGGTCATTGCATATGTCCCTTCAGCTACTGTGAAGGATGTTTTGACTTAGCTTGACATTGATGGGAAGAGAGCTAAGTGGATTTCCAAACTCATTGAGTTTGATGTAGAGGTGAAACACACCAAGTTGGTAAAAGGATTAGGTCTGGCCAAACTCATGGCCAAAGAAAACTATGAACTGCTGGGAATGAATTTCACATACGTCAGGTCAACAAAGGTGCAAACTATCGTGGCAGCTGAAACAGAGGAAAATCAAGATCAAAATAACAGTCCAGTAGTAGCTGAGAACATATATTCATGTGAGTGGTACTCAGGTATCATTCAATTTTTGCTAAAATTAGAAGTTTCTCCTAATCTTACTCCTAACCAAGAATGAGCTCTTAAATTGAAATCTATTAAGTTTTGCATAATTGACAAACTATTGTATTGGAGGGATCAGTCTGGGATTTTGTTAAGGTGTCTAGATAAAGAGGAAGTAGAACAGGCCATGCATCACTTTCATTCCAGTACATGTCGAGGCCACCACTACTGGAAAACCAGAACCCACAAGATATTAAAAGCAGGGTACTATTGGCCAGTCATTTTTGCTGATGTATGCATTTTTGTAAGGGCCTGTGATTAATGTCAAATATTTGAAGGGAAGCAACAGCTCAAATCCTTACCCCTTAGGCCTGTTACAGTGAATGGGCCTTTCCAGCAATGGGGTCTGGATTTCATAGGTGAAATAAATCCATCTTCCAGTGGATAGCATAAATGGATCTTAGTAGCCACTGACTACTTTACCAAATGGATAGAAGCAATACCCAAAAGAAATGCCACTCAGCAAGTCATCATGAGATTCTTTTATGAGAACATCTTCAGTAGGTTTGGTTTCCCAGTAAGGTTAGTAACTGATAATGCACAAGCCATTAAAGCTGGGGCATTGGTTAAATTGTGTGAATCAATGGGTATTCAACTGGTGCACTCCACATCATATTACCCACAAGGCAATGGCCTAGTTGAGTCATCCAACAAAAGCTTAGTTCGGATCATTAGGAAATTGTTAGAGACAAATCAGAAAAGCTAGGATTCAAAGCTTAAGTTTTCCTTATGGGTTGATAGGGTGACAGATAAAATATCCATAGGGACTTCTCCATTCAAACTAGTTTATGGCACTAAGGCCATCTTTCCTATCCAGCTCACCCTTCCAGTGGAAAAGTTCTTTTAGGAAGAGGAAGATGAACCAAATTATATGATGAGAAGGATGATGGATTTGGTGGAGTTAAAGCAGATCAGGGATCAAGTTGCAGGAAAATCAGAGGCTCATCAACAGAGGATAAAGGGCATGTTTGACAAAAGAGCAAAGGTAGACAAATTCCTGGTCGGGAACTGGGTCCTCAAGTAGGATGCTATTAGACAGGACAAGGGGAAACATGGAAAATTTGACTCTTTATGGATTGACCCTTTTGTTATAGACCAGGTATATAAGAATAACACCTTCAAATTGCAGAATCTGGAAGGTGAAGAGGTATTTGATGGCCCAGTAAATGGGCGGTTCCTAAAACTCTATTTATTTGAGGATCTGAGGCTTTATAATTGTAAATTAGTAGATTGTAGGTTGTTTTTACTTTCGGAATAAGACTCCATGCCCAATGGAACAATAGAGAATAGTGTTAAGTTACTTAGTTGATTTTAGGGATAAGCATTTTGGTCTGGGGTTCTTGGGACCTCACAGGGAGGTTCCCATCCCTGAGTAGGAGCCAGATGTTATCTCCCAAATAAAACAAATTTATTTTTTATAGTACGAAGAAATTAAATGATGTAATGAAGGATATGAAGATCACTAACAGTTTTGATGACCTCTATTTTTTTATGCAAATTTCACAAAGTTGTGGTTTCAATGGCTTGGGAGAGGATCAGAACATCTCATTAGCCACTGAAAGATGGAAGATAAATGGCGAGTGGAAGACCCCTTTGGAAGTTAGGCATATTGCTAAACTTTTTACTACCATCGAAACATTTTAGACAGTGATCGGAGGTGTAGTCATCTATTTATCTGCCACTACGAAGGGGATAGTGGCTAAAGGTTCCGCCACTATGGAGAATATAGTGGTTAAAAGTTTGGATTGTGAGAAGGTTTGGAGTTTGATCATCGACATTGCAGAGTCTTTGTTCACTATGGCACCACCACTACGGGGAATACAGTGACTAGAAGTTCCTTAACTATGGAAAATATAATGATTAAAGGTAGCCGATAAATCAAAGTCACCGCCAATCAAAGGGAATGAAAACTTCGACGTTGGAACTTGAAAGAACTAACGATCAGCAGGATAGTCCCCTAAGGAGCTGAAACCACGGAAGAGAAACAGACAAGGCTTTCATGACCAAAGGAAAACTATGGTGATCTGAGGTTCACGGGACTAACAATCGGTGTGCTAGTCTACTAAAGAACCGCAACGATGGAAATCTAACTGACTACGACTTCCAATTGATGAAAATAAAGTTGTTGATAGCGTGACGATAGATGAACACATTGGTGATCGGAGGGGCTAAAGAATAACCAGCGGCTAAATAGTTCACTCTGGAGCTGTCGGAAAGGATAAACAGTACAGATCGGAGAGATAAATCTGAAGAGTTTCCATAGTGTCAGTGTCGGAAGACACTAGTCATCGGCACAATAGTCAACTAATGAGCCACAATGGTGGGAGGAAAACTAACTAAGGCTTTGCACAAAAACTGACCCAACCAATGGGATGACTACTTGATACTAAGATCACCAACAATTTTAATGGCATGCCTCGTAACATATTTTTCTGCTAGTGTAGGTTGGGCTTACCACTATGATGTTACAAGATACAATCTCTACAATGATCTATCCCTATGTTGGGATTTCAATCCAAAACAATACTCCTTTTATATTCTCTTCTTTCTTCTTGTTCTTCTCTATATTTTAACCTATATTGAAGGATAATGTTCTCTAGAACTTAATGTTTCCATTCAAATTATGATAATCAATGGAATAGGGATCTATCTCTATAAACTTCCCCATGTATTGAAGTTATGGTATGGGAAATAAGACCATAGACCAAGTGTTTCCAGGAATTCCAACTTCCTAACCAATCAAAGCTACACATCTTTGTATATATCACACTAATAGTGATACTCACCAAAGTATATAGATCACCACTAGGGATAAAAACCCCTAAATTTACATATTTTGTGGATAAAAGCACTTGTTTTTTTGTTTGGAAACCACCAAATTTTCATACCCTAGACTCTTAATTTTTTTATTGAAAATAAGTCGTGGATAGACTATGGAATTGAAATTATAGTTTAGCATAACAAGCTGTAAGAACCTATAATTATTCTAAAAGTCAGTATGTTTGACTGAATATGTTTATGTTTGACTTAAAATTTTTATTGTATTTTCTTCTTTCATCCATGAGATGTTCTTGAATGTTTATGTTTAACACTATATGATTACTTTTTTTTATCATATTTGAAACAATTATCAAACAAAAAATTTCATGACAATCAAATCTCTTACGAGCTCAGTTTGGGATTTAATCCCCACAACCACCATGATCATCACAAAACTAAATATGTGCAATTTCTCTTTGTCTATGTTTGACTTATATTTGTGATTGGATTTTTCTTCTTTCCTTTATGATCCAGTGGATTATTCATCTTCAAAAATTACACTGATCCAATATGGTACAATGGTTATTAGTCTTATGGTTCCATTTAACATTTGTGCAAAGGGTCGTGCGGTTCACATAACATCGTGTGGTGCACATCTCAACATAACATCACGTGGTGCGCAGCTCGACATAACATCGCGTGGTGTGCAGCTCGACATAACATCGCATGGTGCGCGGTTCGACATAGCATCGCGTGGTGTACATCTCAACATAACATCGCATGGTGTGCGGTTTGACATAACATCTCATGGTTCTTGTGGTCAAGTCTTACAGTTAATACTTGGCATCTGGCAATTTGTGCATCGTCAAGAGGTAATATAAAATGGGTTATAACATGCTAGCGCAGTTAGTTGGAAATGTTCTGGCGGTCTTGTGTGCCGTCAAGGGGTAACCTCGAATGGTTCGTGGAAATCCCGCATGGTCAAGTGCATATCCTCTAGCGGTATTGTGCATGGTTAAATGAGGGTGTGCGGTCACATTTGCTGCGACATTTGTGGAACCTCGTTATATGCTACGACATTGGTATGCTGCAACAGCGGATCTGTTATATAGCAAAGTTCTCATGTGAAACAGCTATATGCTGCGACAACGGATATAACCTTTGGAACAACTCTAAATATGACGGATATCTCTTGAATGGCAGGATAGCAATACCATATATGGTATTAGCTAGAACCGTTGGGAACCGCTGTGACATTTGGTGGAGCAGAAATGAATGTAACGTACAGTCAGTTGAAACGTTTTGACGGGAACTAAAAGATAGCATATGGAATATGAAAAGACGGGTAGCAGACGAGTCAAGTCCATTACTTATCTTCCTACTGAATGCTTAAATAGATGATTCGGGCCACATTGGAAAGGGGGATTTCAGATTGTTTTAGAACAACGAGCATCACTTTTCTATTATGAGAAGAACCGAGAGTTTTGCTGTTAATTTTTAGATGATGTTTGTATGTAAATTCGACTATACTCTATTATGATTTGGCTTCTTTGCCTTTTGAAGGCCATTTTGTAATTTCCAGAAGAGAGGTCTTGAAGACTTTGTACAGCATTCTGTTTTACAGTTGCTGAAGCTGATTCCAGAACCATTTTGTACCATTTTAAAAGATTAATTGGATCGGTACCCATTGGAGAGGGACCCGGAGACGTAGCCCAGTGGAGGGGGTGAACTCCGTTATCAACTTCTATATGTGGCTCTCTGATTCTGTGTTTTTTTTCCCACATCTAGTTATCAGTTTTGTTTTTTCATTTCTGTTTAAGCATTTAATTTTAGTAAATGTTGTTTCATGAATTAAGCAAATTGGTAAACGCATTATTTAAAAAACTTTTTAATGCACTCAAGTTGAGATCCGACGGATCATATTATGGTATCAGAGTAGGTTAACTACTTGTGCAAGTTTGTGAATGCTTACCAGGTCTAGGTTAAAGCTTGGTGAAGGAGAATTAATTGAAGGAGATCCTGAGATTGGCTCAAGGAGAACATTCTCAAGAACCATGTCTTCTCCACGAGGGGAAGAAGAAGGATATATAGAACGGGAAAAACCTGTTATTTATGAAAATGAGTTTTTGGAGGCTTTTATCAGTATGAAAGCCATGATGGAAATTCTACTCGATGAGGAAGCAAAAAGGAAGAAGAAAGAAGAAGGATCTTCATCCAAAGATGCAGAAGTGAAGAAGGAAGAAAAGGGTAAAGGAGTAGGAGGTGATGGTGATCCTCCTGATACTAATCAAACTTTCTCTTCTTCTTATGCTTCTCATTCACATAATGTTAATGCAAATCCTACTATGCCTTATTTCAAATTGGATGTTAAATTCGAATTGCCAATTTATAATGGAGATTTAGATGCTGAAAAGTTAGACAATTGGATCAAGTAGCTTGAAGTATTATGCAGGGTACATGGCATTAATGATGACCCTTCCAGGATTCAAGGATTCAATTGGCCACTTTGAGAATGAGTGGTATGGATCTTACTTGGTGGGAGAGCAAGATTCAGCAAGATCTTCGAAATAATGGTAAAATTATTTCAGTTTGGAATGAATTCATTGAAGTATTAAGGAAGCAATTTTATTCTTTAGTACATATTCAACAATTAACCATGAGTTGGAAAATGTTTAGACAAGATAAAGGACAAAGCATTCACGATTATGCTCATGAATTCAGAAAGAGGGCTATTGCATTTAATGTTTCATTAGATAGATAGGAAACTCTTCTTAAGTACATTGGTGGCATGCATTCTTATTTAAGACATAATTTGTTGATGTTTAACCCCAGTAATTTGGATGATGTTCAAGCTACACATTTAGAAGCTACGGGTAAGCATGCTAATGATACTTTTGTGAAGAAATCCTTTAAATTTGACAGCAAATCGAAAGGTAAAGATAAGGGGAAAAATAAGATGGCTACTATTAAGAAAGAGGGTGAAAAGCCTACATGTTCGCATTGTCAGAAGGGACATGATGTCTCTAAGTGTTGGAAAATTCATCTGGAGTTAAGGCCAAAGAAGTACGGGGGAAACAAAGATAAAGGAAAAGCAAAAGCTACTGCAGTAGCTATTCAAGACTTGGGATCTGACTCAAGTGATGAAACAAAGGTTATAGCTATCGGAATCTAGGGTAAGAATAAAATTATCTCACTTCCCATTGATGCAAAATCAAGTTCTAGTGCACGTACAAATATTCCATCTACTTCTAAGAAAAATGATAAAAATAGAAGTGCACTGTTTCATGTTTTTGTCATTGCAAATCACACAAAGATTAATACATTGTTTGATAGTGGTTCACAAGTGAATGTGATATCAGAAGAAGTGGTTAAGAAATTGCATTTAGTTACTATGCCTCATGAAAAACCCTATCCTCTTGGTTGGGTTACTAATGATACACAATTGCAAGTTACAAAGAAATGTGTATTAAAGTTTGCAATTACTGGAAAGTTCATGGATGAGGTAGAATTGGATGTAGTACCACTTGACATTTGTGGAATTGTACTTGGGAGTCCATATTTGTATGACCAAAAAGCAGTCTTTTATAGAGAGTAGAATAAGTATCATCTTTTTAAAGATGGTGTGGAATATATTGTACGAGCACATAAGACAAAAACAAATCTAGCAATAGTCTCTGTAGGACAGATGAAGAGGCTGGTAAATGCTAGTAAGAATTTTGTGTTAATGATGGTTAAGGTGAAAAATGATGAGATCTCTAAATATTTTGAAGGATGTGATCCTAAACATAAATCTGAACTGATTGAAATTATTTCTGAGTACGATGATTTATTTCAAGATCCGAAAGGGTTACCACCAAAGAGAGAAATTCGGCATGAGATACATTTGCAGCAAGATGTGCCACTCCCGAACATAGCCATGTACCGGATGTCTGTAATGCAGAATGAGGAAATCAAGAAGCAGGTTGAGGAGCTAATTCAGAAGGGGGTCATTCGGCCAAGTACTTCTCCTTGTGGCTCTCCTATAGTCTTGGTTCTGAAGAAGTATGGGCCTTGGAGGATGTGCATCGACTATAGGGCCCTTAACAAAATCACCATTAAAAACAGGTATCCTCTTCCTCGCATTGATGATTTGCTTGATCAGTTGAAACATGCAACTTACTTTACAAAATTGGATCTGTGTAGTGGGTATCATAAAATCCGTGTTGCTGAAAATGATGCCTGGAAAACAGCGTTTAAAATGAAACATGGTTTGTATGAATGGCTTGTGATGCCTTTCGAGCTCTGTAATGCACCTGCTACTTTCATGCGGGTCATGAATGATGTAGTTCATCCATTCATTGATGATTTTGTAATTGTATATCTGGATGATATCCTGGTGTTTAGCAAAACCTGGGAGGACCACATTGTACATGTGAAGAAAGTTTTAGATGTACTGAGGAAGGAGAAGCTTTATGTAAAAATGTCTAAATGTGAGTTTGCTAAAACTTATTTAGTATATCTGGGCCATATTATTGGTGGAGGCCACCTGCGAGTGGACCCAGCCAAGGTTGCTGTCATTGTAAACTGGCCACGGCCTAACACCGTTACTAAAATCAGAAGTTTTCTGGGTGTGGTTCAGTATTGGAGGAAATTCATTTCTAGTTTTTCTTCCATTGCTACTCCATTACATGCGTTGACAAGTGTTAAAGAAATTTTCCAGTGGGGAGGAAAGCATCAGAGGGCCTTCAAAACTTTGAAGGAAAGGATTAGCACAGCACCAGTTTTGACATTGCCAGATTTGCAACAACCATTTGAGATCGAAACAGATGCCAGCGGGTTTTCCATGGGAGCCGTTTTGATGCAAGGGAGGAAAATAGTCTGTTACCATTCAGAAACGTTCTCTACTGTAGTAAGTAACTATCCGACTTTATGAAAAATAATTGTATGCTTTAGTACAAAGTGTGAAGAAGTGGAGACATTATATCATGGGAAAAGAAATAGTCATACATACTGATCATCAACCACTTCAATATCTGCAATATCAAACTAAAGTACAACAAAGTAGGCATTTAAGATGGATGGGATTCTTGCAACATTTTCATCTCGTAATTAAATACAAAAAGGGAATTCATAATAAGATAGCAGACATGTTATTGAGGCCACCTACCAATGATTCAATCATTCTTCACAACAGTTCATTAACACATGAAAGTTATATTGAACAGTATGCAGAAGATAAAGATTTTAAGAACGCATATGCATCACTGATACATGGTAAACAGGAAGAGAACTGTTATGTGTGTAATCAACTCCTGTATCATCTCGGTAAACTCTGTATTCTAGAGAAAGAGAGAATGCATGTGATCCGAGAAGGACATAGTTCATTGATTGCAGGACATTTTGATGTAAGTAAAACACTGACAATATTGCAGAATCACTGTTATTGGCCTCAGATGCAAGAAACTGTAGCTAAATATATACGAGGATGTGTTATGTGTGCAACAAGTAAGCCTAGCAATAGGAAATTGGGTTTGTACACACCTCTTCCAGTTTCTTCTCATCCCTGGGAAAGCATTTATATGGACTTTATAGGAGGACTACCTATGTCTAGAAAAGGGCATGATTACCTATATGTTGTTGTGGACAGATTCAAAAAAATGTGTATCTTAATGCCATGTAACAAGTAGATCACTGCTAAACAAACAACTCATCTATTCTTTCAGAATGTTTGGGTACATTTTGGGCTACCCATGTCTATTGTATCTAATCGGGATTCCCAATTCTTGGGAGAATTCTGGTCAACTTTATGGGATCTTATGGATACTAAACTTAAGAAAAGTACAGCTTTTCATCCACAAACCAATGGGAAAATAGAGGTAGTAAATAAAACAATGGTTCAACTGCTCATGGGATATTGTAGTAAACATCCTAAACTTTAGGATGAGCAGTTGCAGTATATACAGTATGCTTACAATCATTCAGTTCATTCTTCCACAAAAATCTCTCCTTTTGAAACTTGTTTTGGTTATCTGCCAAAAACACCGATGGACTTCTCTTTTGGCAAAGATGGAGTGGATGGACATCATGATGTAGATAAAGCTCTAAGATTCATTCAGAGAATCCAAGCAGTGCAGCGGGCAGTTCAGGAACAGTTGGAGAAGAGCCAGGAAAAGTACAAAGCCAGGCATGACAAGCATTGAGTTGATCATCAATTTCAGGTTGGTGACAGAGTTTGGTTACATATCACCAAAGAAAGAATGAAATGTGAAGGTAAAAATATTAAGCCTATCAGGTATGGTCCTTTTGAGATCTTGGAAAAGATAGGTACTAATGTTTTTCATTTGAATTTACCTCCATACATGCAAATCTATTCACTTATCAATGTTGAGAATCTTAAATTGTATGAGCCTCCTATGATCATGGATGAGGAAATTAACATACAGATTCCTTCAGTTGATGATATGGCACCTGAATACATGAAAGTGTTACAGGATGATCTTATTCTTGATAGAAATGTAAGGAATTCACGAAGGGGGAATGTTGAGTACCTTCGAGTGGGGCTTAAAGGCATGCATCCTAGCAAAGCAAGATGGATGGAGATTGGAAAAGTGAGGTAGCTGTACCCTCACTTATTTGTAGAGTGACTCAGGCTTTTGGTGGTCCAAAATCTCTCCAATGGCGAGGAATGATCCGTTGGATTATTCATCCTCAAAAATTACACCAATCCAATATGGTACAATGGTTATTAGTCTTATGGTTCCATTTAACATTTGTACAAAGGGTCGCGTGGTTCAACATAACATCGTGTGGTTCACAACTCGACATAACATCGCGTGGTGTGCAGCTCGACATAACATCACATGGTGCGCAGCTCAACATAGCATTGCATGGTGCACGGCTCGGCATAGCATCGTGTGGTGCGCAGCTCGACATAATATCGCGTGGTGCACGGTTTGACATAACATATCATGGTTCTTGCGGTCAAGTATTACAGTTAAGACTTGGCATCTGGTGATTTGTGCACCATCAAGAGGTAATATAAAATTGGTTGTAACATGCTTGCGCAGTTATTTGGAAACGTTCTGGCGGTCTTGTGCACCGTCAAGGGGGAACCTCGAATGGTTCGTGGAAAGCCCGCGTGTTCAAGTGCATATCCTCTAGCGGTATTGTGCATGGTTAAATGAGGGTGTGCGGTCACATTTGCTGCGACATTTGTGGAGCCTCGTTATATGCTACGACATTGGTATGCTGCAACAGCGGATCCGTTATATAGCGAAGTTCTCATGTGAAACAACTATATGCTGCGAGAGCGGATATAACCTTTGGAACAACTCTAAATATGACAGATATCTCTTGAATGGTGGGATAGCAATACCATATATGGTATTAGCTGGAACCGTTGGGAACCGCTATGACATTTGGCGGAGCAGAAATGAATGTAACGTACAGTCAGTTGAAACGTTTCAACGAGAACTAAAATATAACGGATCATTCCTTAAATAGACGATTCAGGCCACATTGGAAAGAGGGAGTTCAGATTGTTTTAGAGTATCGAGCATCACTTTTCTGTTATGAGAAGCACCGAGAGTTTTGCTGTTAATTTTTAGATGTTGTTTGTATGTAAAGTCGACTGTAATCTGTTATGATTTGGCTTCTTTGCCTTTTGAAGGCCATTTTGTAATTTCCATAAGAGAGCTCTTGAAGACTTTGTACAACATTCTATTTTACAATTGCTGAAGTTGATTCTAGAACCATTTTGTACCATTTTAAAAGATTAATTGGATCAGTACCCATTGGAGAGGGACCCGAAGACGTAGCCCATTGGAGGGGGTGAACTCTGTTATCAACTTTTGTCTGTGACTCTCTGATTCTGTGTTTTTTTTCCCACATCTGGTTATCAGTTTTGTTTTTTCATTTCTGTTTAAGCATTTAATTTCAGTTAATGCTATTTCATGAATTAAGCAAACCGATAAATGCATTCTTTAAAAAACTTTTTAATGCACTCAAGTTGAGATCCGATAGATCACTTTATGAGATGTTATTACATGTTTATGTTTAACACTATATGATTAGTAAAACATTTTATCACCCTTTACCTTAATCAAACAAAAGCATGGAAATCGACATGGACATGGAAGCAAAGGAAAAGGGATTGAAACCATAATATAATTTTGTACATCTATCCCGAAAATATGTGTTGTCTAAGGTCCTGAGATTGTATTCTATTAGAGCGAACCAAACCAATAGGAACTTTAAAAAACCATGCTTGGAGTTGGGAAAATTCTGTTCTTGCAATCATGTGACCCCTTCTGCATTTGGATTTGAGTGTGTAGGAAGTTAATGGTACACATGCTTATCACATCAAGAACCCCACAATAATATGAATTGTCAGACCTCCACAACAACATGAATCTTCATATTACACTAAATGATATATTGAGCACTACTTATCTTGTGGTCATATAAGTTTTATCTTGTGGTCATACTTAATTCAAATGCATCACCTATATTTAGTACATAATCTAAAAATGGATAGAAATTACCTAAAAAATTAATATCATATTATTTAAGCAATGTGTGCTAGAATACTAATAGTTTTTGTTATAAAATGCGAATAGTTCCATTGTTCTTGAATACGTTTTATCAACCATTTTATGTCATGGATTAACAATAACCACCTTGACCTTGAATTGCCATAATGGAGGCCATCCTTGAAGAGGTGAACATTGTCATTGCAACTATTTGTAGTATGCCTCTTTCACTGAAAATGTTTGTATATTTTAAAGGAAGCTCTTGCACTGAAAATTGATCAAACCTCCTTTTCTAGAAAGAAAACAAAAATCGATATGATCGGAAATTTACAAATCTAGTGTCAGAAATGAAAAAGCCTTGGTTTTTATCGAAATTGGTTTATGAAATGGTTCCAGCTCGATGGAGCGATTTCACAAATATTCTAGGGAATCAAGGCATTGCTAGAATTAGATAATACACTCAATAGTTACATAGTCAGTACATAGTGGCTCAACAAGAGTATCATGTCACTTACATGAATTGAACTTAGGTGGAGAGGGTAATAATAGTTCATCCCAACCATCCAAGCTATATCCATAAAATTTCCCTTAAATCTGTAAAAAAAATGTATGGTCATTAAAACCAATAGGATCTAAGGGGAATCATATTATTAACTTCAACATTGTATAAACATATTAGGAACATTACATGTATTCATGTTATTGATTTATTTCGTAGGTTAATGATATTTATTCTTGTGTATTTGTTTAATGATGTTTTTGGTGCGATTCAGAGTCTCCTTACGTCCTAATTGTTTATAATGAATGTTTATTATGCAACCTAGTCTTATTTACTAAGATGGAGTGACTAACTTACCTCTTCTTCTAAAAGGGAAAGAGTGGCCATATTTTTCTAACAACGTGATCAGAAAGGTATGAAGGACTCCTATGACTTGGGATTACTTAGTTCATTATCAAATAATGCATGAGGAACCCATTGTTTTGCAGGTGCTAGGTAGCTGAGCCTATGCTGTGTATTTTATAGAGGACTGGCAAGATATAGCAACAAAAGTTCTAATCCTAAAAACTAAGTTTTAAATGCATGGTGTAAAACATAACCAAAATAAACAAAGGGCTAGTGAATATAGGGAAATGATAGAAATCAAAACCTTAGTGGGAGGTGGTTGAGGCTTTAAAGGAGGCCACATAAAGGGATTGTGTCACCTTCTACACTAGGCTATGCATAAAACAAATTTCTAGGGTTTCAAAATCCCTCTTTTGCATGTTAGAGCTAGTGAGGGGAGCAAGCTCCCTTCCTAGTGGTTTCATTGGAAAAGCATGGAAAATGGAGTTACAGAGTTGTCAATACTGTGAAGGTATGCATTCTTATCACTGTAATTTACAACATTTACTTGCTTATTAATTTTATGATACATGCTTTGATGTTTTACTAGTTTCCGTGGCAGGTTCAATGTTGGAGAAGGCTTGCGACCGAGGGAGAGTAAGAACATAAATCCATGACTTTGTAAGCCCATGTCCAAGGGTCCTTAGCCTCTGGTTGGTCATTATGTGTTTTAAAAGGATACGGGGATTTTCTATTTGTATTTTTAATGGCTTCCCAATTAGAGTTTACAAGGGTTTGATGGGATTATGAGCATGTTCAGGCGTTGCAAGAATTTGTAAACTTAATCTTTACTGTGGTGAAATTACTACTTAATTAAAACCCTATTTATGGGATTTATTTCTTTGTATCATTGTTCTATTTCTTGCACTCTATGTTGATTTCAATTTTGAAAGCATGGTTTGGTTAATTTCTAGGAAAGCTTTTAATGGTGAGAATGTATCTTGTTATGGATGCTCTATGTTTGGTTTTAAATGTTGATAGCTCATGAATGAAGGTGATTTGGGGTTTTTAATCCCCGCGTTTTAAATTTTTTTCTCTATGTATTTAAGAGAATGTCTGGGAAAATGTAGTTTTTATTATGGGGAACAATGTACCCTATTGAAGATGGAGGCACTCTATGTTAACAGTTCCATTTCCAGCAATGGAACGATGGATAAATTTGTTTTTAATAACTATTTGAGTGCAAAAATATTTAGTGTAAATCCCTTCATTGCAGAAGTGCAGGTAAATCCCTATCTCTATTCCCTATTTTAATTTTAAATGTTTCTTAATGATTTTTAATGCCAACGTTGGAATGATTATTATGCTAGTTCTAGAAGCGTGGCCCTTCCTTTTATAAGATGCCTGAAAATTCATTCCTTATGGGATTCGATGGTTGGTTGGTTATCATGATGCTTGGGTTCAGTTATATGGATGGTTGTATATTTTTATTTAATTATTTTTAATGGTTTAAGCAGGATTTCAACCAATGTTATGCATATTTTATGGAGTTATAATCGTATTTCTAGGAACGTTAATAAATATAGTCTTTGAATGCAATCGAATTGATTTATGGTTCATTACTCAGTTTTATCGTTGGCCTATCAATCATTATTTAATTGATAGTTTATTTATTTGGCTATATTGGTAAACCCATTCGTGGATGTTCTGTGATAAAATGATAAGCGTTTTATTTTTAATCTAAATTTATAACCATGCAGGATGATCATACAAGTGTTGAGTTTATAAGCTATATTTAATATACAGATCTCCAGCACGAGCTTTCTTGGCTAGATCAATTTTTGCTTGGAAGGTGATTATGTGCTATTTTTAAATGGTTAAATAATTGTTTGATTCTTAAAGGGTTTTATTTCTAGTATCTATGGTTCATATGTTTAAGGATTTCTGTGTGCATTCAACCTTGTTTACGATGTTTTGGAAATGATTTATCATAATATTTATAAGGGATTAATGTTAGAATCTAGTCTACACCCTAAGACATTTGTAGAAGATTTGAAAATAATTTATCACAATCCTTATAAGAAAAACTAACCGTAGATTCTATCCTAAACTATAAAATATTTAAAACATTTATTTACATTGATGAAGGATGATTTACCGCTTCCAATACAAATATTTATAGCCGTAATCTCAGCATGTATGAATTATTAAAAATAGGAATAAAATATGTGATAGAGAAAACCTCTTACCTACAGTTGTGTAGATTGTAAGGTATTTATCACCCTGCACACTTCAACACTCAAAATTGATATGACACACTCTATTTCTGACCTGAGGAGTGGTAACCCGATGACCTCAAAACTACCACATTCCTCTCAACCTTGACTCTAAACCATTCCTAGTTCTAATTTGGATCCTCCCGAGCTAGCTCCAACATGCAAGAGAAAACTAGAACTCCTAAGGATGAGGTTTATGGTATTTGGAAGTCAGGATCTGTATTCTCCAAGTGTTGGTTTTGGAAATTCTCTCCAATCCCATCCAGGAATAATGATTAGCTCCCCAAGCCTTCTCTTGGATCTTTTTTTTATACATATCCTTTGGAAAAAGGGGTAGTTGGTTTAACTTTATTTAAATCAAGATTTTACTATTTTCTTGGAAATAATTCTTAGTTTTATTTTATGTAATATATATTAATTTTTGTTAACTAGGAAATTTCTCTTGGTTCCTACTTGAGTTTAGAAAAGAATCATTATTTATATATTTAGTTTAGAAGATAATATATATATAGACTTTTACATAGTACTTTTGTTATCTTTATCTCTTTTCTCTCTCTCTCACACACACATATATTATTCCCATAAGTGTATGTATATTTCACTTAGATTTTTTATCTATATTTATTAAAATAAAATGGTATATATATATATATATATATATATTTATATATATATATATACCAACTTATTTTAATAAATATAGATAAAAAATCTAAGTGAAATATATATTAAATAGACTTACTTATTCATTTATTATTGTCGATGCATTAAATAGCATAATTGTTATTTGATGCTTCCTTAGTTTATGTTAATTCTTTTAACAAGGCCTCATGTGGGGTTTTTTCGATCAACTGGGACAGGTATACCTAGATTTCCTTGCATGTTGATTTCCTCCTATTTGTGGAAATAACTTGCGGTACTTGATGATAAATAGATTGTGATTTCAATTAATCAACTTAAATAAGTATGATGAAGGTTGGTTCTATTCAGATTCTTTCAAAATCAACACCCTTAATTAAAGTAACCCCTAGTTCTATTCAAATATTATGCTCAACGATATCGAACGAGCGTTAGCCTAGTGCAGTTCCAAAGCCTTTTGTTCAACACTTAGTACTAGGATGCATTTGTATTATAAACCTAGGTATTTTTTATGGCCAAAGATCCGATGATCCAAAGCTTATGCTCAACAACATGTTGGAGTGATTTAGGGATTATTCCCAACAAATCATAGAAATCAATCATGTAACCAGACTTTTGAACAATACATCATGAAATTATCATCTCAGTATATTAGGGCCTATGCCCAATCTCATAATACATAAATCAAGTCATTAGGGACTATGCCTTATATAAGAACAATAGTCCGTATCCAACAAGTCTTATGGCCAATATATAATCATAGAAAAAAACAATGAAACATGTGCATTGGGACTTATGCCAAGAATATCTATATACCCAACATAACTCATGTGAAGTGGGGCATGTGCCCAATATATAGACATAAATATAACATCAAAGTAAATCAAGTGTAGTGGGGGTCATGCACAATATAATCAAGGTCGAAGTTTAGGATATTACATCCCTCCCCTCTCCACGGGGGATTCACTTGTTGACCAATATCCTATCAGGTTAGTTCATATTGTGGGTTTTAAAATTATTAAAAATTGAACCAATATATTGCAGGTATTGGGGGAATGAGGGGTTTAAGGTGGGGGTGGGTAGGGTGGTTTATAAGGATTGAGGTATAAAAAGGGGTGGAGAGAAGGGTTTAAGTATTGGGAGGGGGTTTCAACAAAAAGAGTTTGGGTCAATATATCTGGAAATTAAGGGTATTCTTTAATATCCCATGATTGCACATGTTATGTGAGATGTTCACTAAGTGAAGTCCCCATGCCCCTCTCATAACAACACTGTCCCAGTGTTCTAGGGACTAGAAATGAAATCACTAAACAAGATGGGTGTTGGAATATAATAAACCCATTCAATAATTAGGATAAAATAATTAATCATTATTTGATTAATTATATACCTACTAACTAAATTAATTGGCATCCACTTGCACCTTAAAGTCAACACATGCCATCTATACCCTAGGAATGATTTATTTGTGATTCTGGGTTAATCTTCACCATTTTATAGACATCCATAATTAGTAAACAACGCCTTACAATAGATTCTTCCTTATTCTATGTTATCCTTCCTTTTGTGGATAAGGTAAAGCTAGTTAACTAGGAAGCTGGGTACTTTTGTTGCCAACCCGTCCTTCATGAATTTATCTCCATTTTCTAGGACTAGATTTTTCTCCATCTAACAACTCACTCATGCTTTTTCTAATTCATGAGGTCCTCGAATGATTTGGGAAGTGCTTTAGCCAACTATGGGGGTTTTCTATATTTTGGTAAGTCATCCTTTTTTATCTTTATGATTTGTCTCCATACAAATCGATTTTCCTATGAGGGATGTAATATTTATGTACACTATTATTCATCATTAATTAGTGTAAGGATACACTCCAATATTCATCTCTTCATTCATGTGATTCAGTCTCTTTTCTTCTTTCTATTTTCCCTGTGTATGCTAATGATAATTCTTAGTATCAAGATCTATTTCTTGTGATTCTTCTTAGCATATTTGATCATAGCATTGGAGCTATTATTTATGCATGTTATCATATTAGCAAGGTTGATCAAGTTATACAGAGAGTGCATCTAGTATCTTATTCCTCATTGAAGAAGAGTTTGTCTAGCTTATAAGATTTTCTCCTAGTTTTGTTTTGCAGCTTGCCGAGAGTTTCTTATTGAAAACATCAATTCTGCAGTATGGATTCTCCTTCATCAATAATTATTACTCCCTTTAAATACCATGAATGGAGAGCCAAAATTTCCATTCTGTTGCGTAGTAGGGGATTATACAGAGTTACTCTATCT
The DNA here is from genome assembly GCA_001517045.1 of Pseudotsuga menziesii. Taxonomy (NCBI): domain Eukaryota; kingdom Viridiplantae; phylum Streptophyta; class Pinopsida; order Pinales; family Pinaceae; genus Pseudotsuga; species Pseudotsuga menziesii. The sequence continues at coordinate 81,582 of LPNX011123748.1, read as the reverse complement.
TTGGAGAATGAGCCCAATGCTATGATTGAGAAAGCTAAGTGGCATAATAGGTAGGATGAATCCTATGGGTTTCTTTTACTCTCTATTTCTCCTAATATACTATTTCATATAGATGTTTTTACCACTCCAAACCAAGTATGGACTCAATTGGAGTGTCTCTTTGGAGTTCAAGATGAGCTAAGCGCACATCAATTGGAAATTGGGTTATTCTAATTGAGTCCAAGCAATTTCGAATATCTTGAGGGTTTCTTCACCAATTTCAAGTAACTTGTTATAACGCTCAAGTAATGTGGGATTTATAAATAGTATGATAAATTAATCCTTTCCATTCTTTATAAATTGGTCCTGATTACTCAATTGTTGTGTCTACTTTTAATGCTACTAGGCTTGTTGTTCCTAAGTGGAAAACAACTTCTTTAAATACTTTTCTTGATTCAATAACAAAGGATAAAGATAAATTGATCCATATGGGTGTCCTTAATTCTTCCAAGGGCAGGGATCATTCTCTCATGGTTCAAGGAAGCAATAATATCAAATCCAATAAAAACAAATCGTGAAGAAGCCAAAGTGAGAAATTGAAGATGAAAGTTCAAAGCCTACTGATGAAGATTCAGTAAAGAAGGGTAGGAAGAAAGGGAGAAAATCCAAGTGTTCTTATTTAAAAAAGGGTTTTCATTCATAGAATAAGTTTTTCAATAATAATATGGACATCATGTCTCATCTTCTTGAGAAATACAATATCGAAGTTCCAGATGAACTAGGGAAGCTTGTTGATTCCTCAGAACAATGTCATAGTGCGCAGTTCCAAGGTGATATAACTTATTCCTTGAGTGCCAGAGTTAAATCCTTTTATCATGTCTCTGATATATCAGAATATGAAATACCATATTATTCCTTTGATAATACTCCTCTCAATCTACTAGATTCATCTCCCAAAAATTGTGATTTTTCACTAGATATTGACTTGTCTTTGAGAAACTCTTCCTCACAATATTATATAGATGAACTAGAATATTGTTTGCATACTGATATGCATGTCATTAAACATATCATACCACCATCCATACCATATACCATACCTCTGAATAATTCTAATACTATACAAATCCCAAGTTCACTAGTTGATTCCTCATAGGTGTCTTATGTAGTGTTTCTTATCTTACATGGTTTGAAGTCTTCCCTATATTTCATTGGTTGGTTATCCATGAACTTAGTCATATTTGGAATGATATTAAATATTTTTTTATATTTTCTAAAAACTTATGGTTTAGATGTCAAGTCCAACCATCATTTAGATTTTCGCACCTATCAGTTTTCCCCAATTGCTCATAGTTTTCCTAGTCTAGCCCTATATCCTCATGGAGTCACTGAAGCCTTGTCTTTGCTGTTCCATATGATAATGTTTCTGATATATCATATTTTTATCAGTCTAATATCATATATGGAAAGGTGCTACATCATATTGGAATATTGACATGTCATTCACATCACAATTTTGTAGCTATTCGCGGAATTGGGTGTGTAAGAAATTGTCTTAATTTTTCTACTCTTTGGGAAGGAGTATGCATAGATATGTTTTCCATTTCAGGTTATGTTTTAATATCATATTTTTACAACAGAAAGAAGCATTCATAGAATTATCATACCTCATCAGTTGATGAGATGCAAGGCGTCTCTCCTCTTCCTTCTTGGAGGTTCTACACTCTAGCGCATGATCATGGAGTTCATGATTTGTCCATCAAGTATTTCATCCAGAAGCAGTTATTTCAGCTAATTTAAGTGAAAATAAAGATATTTTTATGACATATTGTTTCAATTTTTTTTCCTTATCTTTTCTTGAGGGAGGATTTTCCCCATGTGTGTTTTCCTCTTTCCTTAACTTTTCTGGACATAATAATTGTTAAAGGGTGACCCTAGCCTTGTTGTTGGGCCCCATATGCATCCATATGCACCTATATTTTATACATACCATAATAAATTCAAACTGAAAGGGGGGTGATGGAATATAGTAAACCCACTCAATACTTAGGATAAAATAATTAATCCTTATTTGATTAATTTTCTACCCACTAGCTTAATTAGTTTGCATCCACTTGCACCTTAAAGTCAACGCATGCCATCTATACCCAGGAATGATTTATTTCTGATTTGGGTTGATATTGACCACTTTATGGAAATCAAAAATTAGTAAACATCACTTTATAGAAGATTATGCTTTATTCTTCTTTATCCTGCTTTTCTGTGGATAAGGTAAAGCTAGTTAACTAGGAAACTGGGTTCTTTTGTTGCCAACCCATAGTTCATGACTTTCTATCCATTTTATTGGATTACAATGTATTTATTTCACTCTTGAAAACTCACTCATACTTTTTCTAATTCATGAGGTCCTTGAATTATTTGGGAAGTGCTTTAGCCACCTATGGGGGTTTGCTATATTTTGGTAAGTCAACCTTTTTGAGATTTATGAGTTGTCTCCATACAATTCGATTTTACTATGAGGGATGTAATATTTATGGACACTATTATTCATCATTAATCAATGGAAGGATACACTCCAATATTCATCTCTTCATTCACGTGATTCAGTCTCTTTTCTTCTCTCTATTTTTTATGTATATGCTTGTGAGAATTCTTAGTAGAAAGATCTATTTCCTGTGATTCTTCTTAGCATATTTTCTCATAGCATTGGAACTATTATTTCTAAAATGGGGTAATCCTCTTTCATGGTGGTTTCATTCTCCCATGTGGCCTCATCAGGACAAAAATGCTTCCATTGTGCTTTTAGTTGGATAATAGTTTGTTTCCTAAGTTGTACTTCCCTCTTGTCCAAAATGTGAAGGGGCTCTGGCATAAAATACCCTTTAGGTTCCACCTATAGAAAGGACCAATAAATCACATGTGCAGTATCACAGACATATTTCTTCAATAAATATGCATGAAAAAACATTATGAAACTTTACATGAGCTGGTAAAGCTAATTCATATGCCAGTTGCCCTTTCTTGGCCAGTATCTCAAAGGGTCCACAAAATATTTGTGCCATCTTTCTGCACCTCCCCAAGCTCAATGATATTCTTTTTTATTTTACTTTTAAATACACATGTTCACTGACTTGGAAATATTTATCATTTCTCTTTTTATCTGGATAAATTTTCTGGAGGTCTTGTGCCACTTTTAGATTCTGTTGCAATTTGGTGACTAATTGTTCTAGGTCTTTCAATAAATATGGATCTAACATGAGCCTATATACAAGGATATCCCAAGTCACTAGTGTCCTGCACTTTTTGGCATAGAGTACCTTAAAGGGACTCATTTTGGCAGAGGTTTGGTAGACGTTGTTATATGCAAACTCTGTGAGGTGCAAAAAATCCTTTCACTTTGTGGTTTTTTTCATTACATACATTCTAAGCATATCCTCCAAAATTTAATTTACTCATTCCATCTTTCTGCTTGTCTGTGGGTGGTAGGTGGTACTTAAACTTAATTGTGTCTCTAAGCCAGAGAATAAATATCTCCAGAAGTTACTGGTAAATTTTGTATCTCTATCTGAGATGATTTCCTTGGGTATCCCATGAAATCGAAATATTTCTTTTAGGAATATGTCAGCAATGTGAAATGCTTTGTATGTTGACTTTACTAGAATAAAGTTTCCCGCTTTGGACAAATTAATGACTACTACTAAAAAGGAATCACTTTGTTTCTTGGTCTTTGGTAATCCTGTAACGAAATCCATATTGATAACCTCCCATTTCCATTCAAGAATGGGTAACGACTGTAACAACCCTGAAGGATGTTGGTGATCTGCTTTGACCAGTTGACACTCTTGGAATTTTGCGATGAATAGTGCTATGTGGGATTTTAACTTAGGCCAAAAAAGTGTTTCTTTACTTTTGATGTCATCTTTTCATATCATGGGTGCCCCGAGTAGGGATTTTGATGAAACTATGTTAGAATTTTGGACTTGATGTCTCGTGGATGTCTCCTCCATCCAGGACATAGAGCCTCTATTTAGACCACAATAATATTGACTCGTCTATGTTATAATCCTTATGTTGTTGGAATAATGTATCCTCTTCAATATTTTTAAGGAATAGTCAACCCTACTTGTCGTTCTAATCTAATCGTGCAAGTTTGAATCGGTTTGGCTCAAAGTTACCTCATAAAACATACGAGCTCGTTGACTTAAAGCATTGTCGATTTTGTTTTATATTCCTTTTATGTGCTTTACTTTGAAGTGGTACTCGCTCAGTAAGGCCAACCATATGACCTGCCTAGAATTTAAACATTTCTGGTCGAACAAATACTTTAGAATCATGTTGTTTGTATTTAGGAGAAACTTCTTCCCCATGAGGTAGAGAATCCACATCTTCAAGGCATGGATGATGGAAGCTAGCTCAAGATCATGTGTGGGATAGTTTTTTTCATGTTCTTTTAATTTCTGTGATTTGTAACAGATTGCGTAGTAATTTTGCATGAGGAATCCACCAAGTCCTTCCTTCCTCGCATCTGTCCAAACAATGCAATCCCCATCGGGATCTATAATTCGTAGTATAGGTGCAGTATTCAAGAGTTGTTTTAGATTTTGGAATCTTTCTTCGCACTTGATCATCCACAGGAATTTTTTTTCCTTCTTTTGTAAGGCAGTCATGGGACAAGCAATCCTTGAAAAGTTCTCAATGAACTTTTGAGAGTAATCCACTAGTCCTAGAAATAAACTAATGTCTTTGACACAAGTAGGGGTAGTCCAATCCTGGATGGATTTAATCTTTTCTGGTTCGATGGCTATCCCTTTTTTAGAAATGATGTGACCAAGGTATTGTATCTATGGTTTGTAAAATTCACACTTGGTAAACTTGGCGTAAAGTTGGTGTTCCCATAACACTCATAATACTATTCAAAGATTTTCTTCATGTTCTTCCTTACTATTTAAGTAAATTAGTATATCGTCTATAAATACCAATACAAACTTATCCAAGTATTCACTAAAAATATTGTTCAGCATGCACACAAAATTGGTCGGTGCATTGGTTAGCCTGAAAGGCATCACCATAAACTCATAATGGTTGTATTGAGCCTGAAAGTTGGTTTTGTGTATATATTCATTGTGAATCCTTACTTGGCAGTATCTAGATCGCAAGTCGATCTTTGAAAATATCTGTTCTCCTTTGACTTGATTGAACAAGTCATCGATCCTAGGGAGTGGGTAATGGTTTTTAATGGTCATCTTGTTGAGTTGTCGGTAATCGATGCACATTCACATTGTACCATCATTTTTTTTTGAAAACAATATAGGTGCTCACCAAGGAGACACATGAGGTTCGATATAACCCTTCTCTATCAGTTCCTATAGCCATAACTTGAGATCCACCAACTCGAGTGTGTTCATGTGGTATGGGGATTTTGAAGCCGGTACTGATCGTGGTGTTAATTCTATGGAAAATTCTAAGTCCTTTTCGGGTGGTATTTTCAGTATTTCTTCAAGAAATACATCTTTGAATTCTATCAGAACCAAAAATTATTCAATTTGTTGTTCTCTCTCATCTTCTACATCATGTATGTTAATTGCAAAAAGTTTGCAACCCTTCCTTATATATATTTTTTCCTTCTAAGGTGGATATCTGTCGTACAGAAACCTTCTTGGGTATGCCTTGAATTTTTTTTAGAGTCCCCTAGTTTTCTGTGCATAAGATTGACTTGTTTAAACAGTCAAGCATGACATGGTGTTGTTCCAACCAGTCCTTTCCTATAATTACACCGTACAATCCTAAGGGTAAGATATTTAGGTCTACCCTAGTTGGAAAACTGTTCATGTCTATCTCACATTCTTTTACTAGTTATAAAACCTTCCTTTTGTACTAGTAGCTAGTTGTACCTACCATGGTTTCTCATGTTTATCTTTGTTTATTCTACATGTGTCAACAATATTGGGAGAAACATAGCTTCAGAAAACACTAGGATCAATTAAAATTTAAATAGAAGCGTTCAAAACCTTACCTTCTATTTCAACCATAGTGGCCTGATAGTATGCTTGTTAGTCATCGAGTGTTGCATAGATCCTAGGTGTACTAGACATGTGTTATACCTAAATCCTGTCACCAGCATGTGATGATATCCTTAAACCCTATGTTCTCCCTAAATCCCAAAAGTTGGAGTGGAAACTTGCTCTGGATATCAATTCTACTTGAAAAAACCTGGCGTCGTGCTTTCCCTTTGTCTAATGAGCGGTACCTTGTTTAGCACTGCCTGTGTTCTGTTATAGAAAAGTGATCCCATCGCACTTTCGCTTTGTTATTGGAGAAGTTCTCACCTAAACCACTCTGTCATAAGGGAACAAAAGAGGTACCCTTGGTAAAAATGGAAAAAGAGAAGATTCTTGAGGCTTCTAGAACTTGAGCCTCCTATCCTCCCTCATCCCTATCAATATGGGTTAGTTGGATTTGAGATCCCTCTTGGTAGGATATTAGATCCACATCACCCATAATTCTCTCAACTATCCCTATCCATTGAGCCTTATAAATACAAGCTCATATCCATAATTAAGGGGGAGAACTGAACGGTATTGTTATGCTGTTGAATTGATGACCTAGTCCAATCCATTGGAGAGCACAAGAGAGAAAGTTGGAACTTTTGGGGATGAGGTGTTTGTATTGTGGAGGAGTTTGTCAACACTAAGGTAATGGTTGTAATATTTTTCATTCATTTCTTAATGCAAAGCTCATTTCCATCCCATATATCTGTTGTATTGATCTCGCATGTATATGTTACTGGATTTCTTAGTCACTAGTATGGATGTGTGAATAATTTTCTGGTAGCTTTGATGTTCTTGTTTGTTTGACATGTTTTCAAGTGCACAGGTTCGTGATAAAAGCATTATTCCAGGTGTTTACAACATTTAGGGAAGGTCTTCATCCTTTGTCATTCAATCATTTGTTTTGGATCTGAACCATTCACACCAGAGGAACAACTTCTATCCCTATAAGGTGCAATATTCTTGACTACAAATCTGGAGACTCCACTGGGGAACAAAGAAAATTTCAGTTGATCTGATCTTCCTCAGTCCTTGAACACTTGTCCGAATATAGGCTCTAGTTTCTAACTCTCTTCAGTCAGATCTGCCATCTGACTTAGCGAATTTTGGTTTAAAAATTTCAGATCTGTTTAGATATGAACTATTTCGACGTTATATGCTCTCTTTTACTGTCAATTCATTAGTCTTTACCTTGATTTAATCAATTTTTAACTTGAATTCTTGTTCTCCTTGTGTTTTGTATCTATTCAGGGAACCACACATGTGTTGTTGGCAACAAGTGGTGCCACCACCTGAACTATGTTAGTTATACGTGGTGCCACCACCTGAACCTTGTTAGCCAGAAGTGGTGCTCGTCTTGAACTGCTCTGTCTAAGACCCCTCCAGTGCAGTGCCAGGTAGGCCTTGTTCCAGAACTAGTTTTTGTGATTTTTTGCAAAAAGTTGGATTTTGTTTGCTTTCATCCCTACATTGTCAAGCTTGCTTGTTTGAATCTGAATGCTCATAGTTGAAAATTTTGTGGTAAAATTGGTTTGATTGTAAAAATTCAAGATCTAGATTAGGCTTGTTGATTATTTGTTTTCTTTCATGCTTGTTGGTTGTGATTTTGAAAGGAATTTTTGAAAGCTTAGGTTTTCGTTGGATATCTTTCTGTTTCATTTATAAATACTGAAAGAAAACCTACTTGCTTGTCATCTTAATTTTATTTTTTCCATAGAATACTTCTTTTTGCTTTTAAAAAGATTTTTTTTTATTGAGATTAGGTCATTATTTTTACTAAGCATAGGGCACTGGATCTCTGATTAGTCTCACAATATTTTAGGTTATCTTTCTTCTTTTGTCTCTCTTGCATTAGTACTATCTCATCAAAAGAAAAAATAGTGTATTTTTAAGTTCAATCTATCTATGTTTAAAAGAAAAATAAAAAAAATAGAGCATATGCATTTAGAGTGCTTGTTGTTTTTCTTTTAGGAAAAGAGACTCTTACCCATCTGATTGCTTTCAAAAAGAAAAATGAGTTTGGAATGTGTTGCTTGTCTTTGGATTTGATTTATTTGAAGTAGTTGTTTGGAAATTTTTGGTTTTCAAAATGAAAAGAAAATTCTCTCTCCCTCTCATAAGTAGGCATACCTTGAATGGTAAAGTGAAATATTTGCATCTAAATATCTGCATGATTTTACTTTTTCTGTCAAAATTCCATGCATTCACCTAACCATCCACTTTAGAATTAACGGTAGTTATAGGCTTAAAATTTACATAGCAATTTGAGTGATAGGCTAGAGACGTGTTCAAGCATCGTTAAGCGTAGGAGTTGTCATTACTCGTCTGCACTACATCCTGAGATTTGCGTGGTTTTTCCACATACCGTCGATATATAGAACAACCTTTCGCGTACCCTTGAGGTATATAGAAAGGTACTTCACGTACTCGATTGTATATAGGAAGGCCCTTTGTGAATGGTTGTGCATTAAACAGCACTACTACCGATTTGAGCTCCCACGTACCTTACGTATATCGGGAGACCCCACTAAGATACCTTATGAATCTGAGAAAATCCCTTTAGTCGTCTTGCTTGGATCCATAAACTAAAAAAAAAATTCAGGGAGATTACTACGCACGTACCCTTGAGGTATATAGCGAGTGGCACCTTCTTGACAATCCTGGTGAGAGACCGGACTATCTGAACTCCTCCTGTCATTTAAGTTTTCTTGTTTGGCCTATAGCTTGAGTATGGAAATTTTTGGTGTGTTTTCTAGTTTTGAGACCCTAGGTTAGATAGGAACTGTACAAAATGGCTGAATTAAGATAGTACAAAAGAGTACGAGGCTTGCCACCTGATTTTCTTCTTGTTTTAGGAGAAGATCCTATGGAAGCTATCGACCAAGGAGCTACTACCAACTCCCAAGTGGGAGAAAATGTGGTTACAGAAAGTGGAGATCCATATCCTTCACACGGTCTCCCTTGGTCCAACAACCTTCAAGGGGAAATATTTCATTCCATTCTCCCATGGAGGGTCATGTTGATGATACTACCCACCCATATTATGGTCCCAATGCTCCATTTTCAGATACCTCTATGGGATAGGCCATTGCTTTGTTTGGCACCCATCCAACCTATTCTGAAGATATTTCACCAAATGAAGAAGAACGTAGAAAATACCAGGTATATATTCTCCATGTAAGAGAACTTGAAAAGAAAATAGATAACATATTGGGTACACCACCACCTCGTTCAGTAGTTTTTCCTATGGGATATCGCTCACTTGTTGATTCTATGAGACCCATTGAACCTATTCTAGATCGTGCTGTGACTCCACATAATCCACATCAAACTACCAACCCCATCACCTCCCATATTATGTTTGTTCCAAATCCTCCTAGGTATTTTGCACCTAGAGAACAACATTCAATTCCTGTTTCATCTATACCTTCTAGTGCTGGGGGGAAACCCTTAGCATGACCTACATTACCTATCACTGGAATTGTAGCTAGTCATGGACAGACCTCTAGTATAGATCAATCTACAGTCTATGTCCCTCCTACCCATACGAATGTGGTCAACCCCCCATCTAGTTCAGGTCAGCCTTTGTGGGCACAACCTGTAACCAATCAAAGCAAATCAAGTACCTGTAGGAAATGTAAATTACCAATCTACTCCTACAAGAATGCCTTATGCTGGAATTCCATATCCTAGCAATAATTTCACTCCATGGGGGCAACCTAACTGGTCCTACATTCCAGCTATGGGAGGGATACATATACATACTATGGGGGGTGCTGGAGGACCACCTTATGGAGGTCCTCCCCCTGGGGGGCCTAATGGTCTAGGAGGGCCTGGTGGCCCAGGTGGTCCTGGTGGTCCCAGAGGCCTTGGTGGTCCTCCTCCTGGAGGCTCCAGTGGTCCTAATGGTCTTGATCCTAGAAACCAACCCCCTGTAGGTGGATCTTCCGACAGTTATTCATCACAAAAATCTATCTATTAGTCTACTTATGGTCCTACCAGTACTTATATTCCATATCAATACTACCAGTATGTGCAACCTAATCGCCAGTTACCTTTCCTAGAAACTTTGGACTTTCCTGATTTGTCAAAGTTGATTAATGATCCCATTCGACATCACCCCTTGTGGCCTCCCATTCCAATAAAGTTACCATCGGATATCCCAAAGTTCGATGGGAAGCAGGGAGATGATCCAAAAAACCATGTCATGACATTCCATTTGTGGTGTTCTTCCAACTCCCTAATGGATGATTCAGTTTGTTTAAGACTCTTCCAACGAACTTTGACTGGTACCGCCACAAAATGGTACATTGAACTTCCTCAAAATTTGTTTCTGGATTTTGGTTCTTTGGAAACTGTCTTTCTTACACACTTTGAGCTTCCTATCCATTATGAAATGGGTAAAAATCTCTTAAATTCTCTGGGACAGAACACCTCCACCCACATATCAGATCATATCCATGAGTGGAGAAGGTGGAGAATACTTATTAAGGCTCCTATCCCAGATCAATTGTTAGTTGATTTGTTTACTAAATATTTGTTGCCTCCAATTGCCCGATATGTGGCTATGGGCGGTGTCGTTACTAAATAGAAAGCCATTAGTTGAGCCCAATATCTGGACTTGGTATACTCCGAGTCTGAAACATTGTATGACTTGATCCCTCAAGATCCTCACCCAAACATCGATCCTGCAAAGCCACCAATAGAATACCCTATTGATGGGATTGTTGGTTCAATCCAGTCCCTGCTAACAACAAAATATACCAAGCAACCCAACATTTCCACCCATACTCCTTTAACTCCCAAGGTTTCTTCTGAGGTCAATTCCATTCAAAGTATACAAATTCCCAACAACAATAAAAAGAAAGGTAAAGCTAAAAACAAAAAACTTGGAAACCATCAAGAGAATCCAAAACCAACCATCAACGAGAATGATAAAGGGAAAAGAAAAGAAAAATATCCATGTCTGCTATGCAGAGGTGACCACTTCACGAAAGAGTGTCCTCGTCATGAAGAAATCACTCAATTTCTAAAAACTAATCCTACCCTCGCAGTTCTCACAAATCCTTTTCCCTCTCAACAACAGCTGACAGACCACATGTCTAATCAGGGAAACTCTAGTTCTTCAGAGGAAATTCACATGATGTCCTCAGACACTATTAGTTTGCAAACTTGAAGTCAGAATTATGAAGATAATTCTTCTTCAGGAAAATCTCCCTCTACTAGTTCTGTCGAGTCCTTATCTACTGGTCCCCTAACCATCAAGAAACCTAATCTCGACATAGTTTTGCATCCACCCAAGAGTACTCTTAGGAAGGTTGTTTTTAATCCTAATTCCTGAGCCACCCAATTTTATAATGTAGTTGAAGATCTTGCTTAGGAACCATGTGCAATGTCTACATTGGAAGTACTCCAAAGTTTTCCTACACAATGAAAAAACTTGTTAACTGCATTAGGAGCTTTAGACCTGGATAACACTAATTTGATTCATTTCAATATCGAGAACTATGAGTCTAGACTACCTCACAAACTTGCTTTCCAAATCATAAAAAAATTAGTCGAAAAGAAGGTCTTTAGAACTGTCTTAGATGAAGGAGCTTCAACTTCAGTTTTGTCCCTGTCTTGTTGGAAAGCTATTGGCTCTCCTGAGCTTGTAACATCACCAACGACTATGAAATCCTTTGATGGATGATATTTCCAGCCCCATGGTCTAATACCAGCCCTTTCAGTCAAGCTTGGGTGAAAAAATGTTTCTATTCAAGTGGAAGTAGTAGATGCCCCATTAGATTACAACCTCCTATTACGAAGAAATTTTTTTTACACCATGATTGATGTCGCTTCAAGAGTATTTTGAACTGTCCAATTTCTGCATCTAGGGAGGATTGTCACCATTGACAAGCTTGATTTCTGTATGTTGGATGTTACTAACTCTATGGCTAATAGAATCCCTATGTTAGGCCAGTCCCCTCTTCCTTACCAGTCAATTGGGGTAGGCATGCTAAAGGATTCGTCCCTTATGAGGATTTTTCTGTATGAATAAATGTACAACATTATCTAAACCCTTTCCATTGACCACACTAATGACCTTCATCTAGTGGCTTTGGATCCTTACCACCTACCCTACTGGTTAGAACCCTCTCTTCCTATTCTGGATTATCTCTCCCAGACTTTTCCTTCCAATGAGTTCATTATGGAGATCATGAGTATGAATGAGCCTATATGGGAGGATCATCATCATATATCCTCGTTCCTCCCTAATACCAGTTTGGTAAACCATGATTTTGCATCCCTTTTTTATACTGATATTGTCAACACACCTCAAACTCCTATATTGTTGCAAAACACGGATTATGAAGGAAACCTATGCAACGTCACTCAAACAAATCCAATTGACATATCAATCAAGCTTGGCACCCTTGAGCATGTTCATTTTGGGTAGAATTGCTTAGCAGAAGAATATGAAGCATACAGAGCACTTTTCAAAGAATTTCGTGATGTTTTTGCTTGGTCTTACAAAGAAATGTTGGGGACAGACCCATCCATTGTGGTTAATGAAATAAAAACCTATCCCACTGCCAAACCTATTAGGTAAAAACTGAGACAATTCCATCCATGGAAATCCACAGCTATCAAAGATGAAATAGAAAAACTCCTACAAGCAAGGTTTATTTATCCCATACCCCTGACGGAATGGGTATCGAACGTCGTTCCTGTCAATAAAAATAAGGGCACCATTAGAGTTTGCATCGATTTCAGAGATTTGAACAAATATTGTCCCAAAGATAACTTTCCCACTCTGCATATCGACCAGATTATCGACAACTATTCCAGAAGTGTCATCTTTTCATTTATGGATGGCTTTTTGGGTTATAATTAGATTGAGATTTTACCCACCAATCAGCACAAGACAACATTTATTTTCCCATGGGGAACCTTTGCATACAGGAAGTTACCATTTGGCCTGAAAAATGTTGGAGCCACTTTCCAGCATGCGATGTCCTATGCGTTTCACAATATAAAACATATTGTAGAAACATACCTTGATGACCTCCCAACTCATTCACAGCGACGAGAGGACCACCCTAGTCATATTAGAGACATTTTCCTGAGATGCCGTCATTATAACATACGGCTCAACCCTCATAAAACTGTTTTTTGCATTGAGACGAGACGATTGCTAGGTTTTGTGTTTTCTAAGGATGGCATCTATATAGATCCATTCAAAACTGCCGCTATTTTAGCCCTACCAGCCCCAACTAGGCTTCTAGATCTCCAAAGTTTGCAAGGGAAGGAAAACTTCCTCTGCTGTTTCATGTGCAATTTTGTAGAGAAAAAACATGATTATATGTGTCTCCTTAAGAAGGACACTCCATTATTTTGGGATGACCAAGCCCAATGAGCCTTTGATAATCTCAAACATGCTTTGACTCATTCACCCGTGATACACCCCCTAGATTATTTGAAGTATTTTCTCTTATACATTGCTACCTACACTACTACCATCGCTATGGTTTTGGTGTAGGACAATCCCAACGATCAGTAACACGTGATCTACTATGCTAGTAAGAATCTCATGGATTCCAAAACTCAATACTCACGTGTGGAGAAATTAACATTGGCCATGGTCATTTTTGTTCAGAAATTTCATCACTGCATTTTGCTCCACACAACCACCGTATTGGCAGACCAGAACCCTATGTATTACATCCTCACTTGTCAAGTGCTCGAGGGAAAGTATTCCCTGATGGATAGTTATCCTCCAAGAGTTTGATCTGGAATTTTCCAATGCTATGTAAAAGAAATAATTGGTATTTGCTAAGCTCATGTGTGATGTTCCCTATGCTTCGATGGAATTTGAGCCCAGTGATTCATTCCCAGATGATTCCTATTCCTGATAAGCACTATTGACCCATGGTATGGAAATTCGCTCATTTATCTCCAGACACAAAGATTTCAGCCCACTCTATCCCATGATGATCGCCGCCATATCCATCACCATGCAAAATACTACCTCATCCTAAATAACACTCTGTATAGACATGGTATCAATTCCGTTCTCTAGCGATGCCTTACCCACGAGGAATCTGAACAAGTTTTAAATGATTTCCAGTCTGGAGCATGTGGAGGTCATCTATTTGGGATGGCTATAGACCAGAAAATCCTTCACGCTGGTTATTTCTGGCCTTCAATCTTTAAATATTGTCATGAGGTTGTTAATAAATTCCCACCCTATCAACTTTTTTATATAAAAAAGCACACTCATCCTACTCCATTACACCCTGTCGTTATCGTTTTCCCTTTCGCCAAATGGGGGATCGATTATATGGATTTTGTTAGCACTTCGTTTGCAACAGTTAATTTATGGGCCTAATAGAGATCGAAAAGGGTCCTATTCATTTGAAAATTATATGAACACCCTTCATATTATCAAATGCACATTTCCATCATTTTAGATCGTCAGATAAAGAAGAGAGCTCGATCTCCGGTGGTAGATTCCTCTAGAGTTGAAGACATGCAGCACCGAAAATGATAGAGAAAGGCATCATAGACCAACGATCCAAGATCACAATGAAGAATATCAACGATAGAAAGTGGTTTTGGTCTAAATACATGAGGGAATGGTCAAGTTAGGCTTTCATGAAGTTTGTTAAAACGGGAAAACAATGAAACGTCGAGATCAAGGCGAAGCCCGATTGACGGCCCGAAGCGGTTTTGCTGAGCAAACATGCTCGATAGAAGGAACTTTCCCAAATTGCAAAACAGGTTAAATGGAAGAAGTATGTGATGACAAGGACGAAAGTAGAAGAAAATATATAGGTCCAGCTGATTTCGCAAGCCAAACTTGTGCGGATAAAGTCACGATTCCAAATCGTGAAAAGTGGTACCGGCTAGAAATATCAACGGTCACGACAAAGAATGGAATATATCTATAGTCGAGGTTATTTTCTGATCTAAACTAGCATGGAAAATGTCAGGGTCTCAATTCACAAAAAGGTGGTAGGACCCACTTAGATTGATAGTTGCATGGGATGTTTGATATCGATCAACGGCTAAGAACATGCCATGATCTAAAGCTGCTCATTGTATCAAGGGAGGAGAAATTGGTGGCAGAAGTTAAAGAAATGTCGATGATGGATGTGAAAGGTTCCCCAAATTGAAGGGCTGAGGAGGCCTCAAGGATGCAAGTTTCACATTCAACACAGAGCTGACAGTAGAAGAGACGTTTCCATGCATGATCTTCCTCTTGGCAGATTAGCCGATTCCCTCGATGCCATTTGTGATAGGCCTAAGGCAAAAGGTCATTTCCAATGACACTAACTTTCCCAGCTCACAGGTCTGGCATGTGGTGCACATAGAAGAAAGTAATAGGGAAATAGGAGGTTCGGGTTGTTGAGGCAACGAACTTGGTGTCTACATGAAGAGAAGAGTTGCCAAAAACTGAATTCGCTTGATGCCACCATCACAATAAGATAAAAGGAAAGGAATTTCAAATCCGCAACCCTTAAACTAGCTAGACAGCCACGTGGGAAAGCACTTAA
The DNA here is from genome assembly GCA_001517045.1 of Pseudotsuga menziesii. Taxonomy (NCBI): domain Eukaryota; kingdom Viridiplantae; phylum Streptophyta; class Pinopsida; order Pinales; family Pinaceae; genus Pseudotsuga; species Pseudotsuga menziesii. The sequence goes on along the minus strand of LPNX011123748.1, from coordinate 66,017 downwards.
AATCCTACCCATACCAGATAAGATAACTAAACACTAGAGGAGAAGATCCCCACCTTGGCATCACACATGCTATTGTCACATCGATCATTATTCAAGAGTATAGCCATCTCCAGGCCGTTTCGGCTTGCCCTATATAGCACCATCTTCTAAAATTGATGAGTTATGGAAATGCACATATGGTGAGAGGTAAAGGTTTAACTACGAGAAGTATTGAGTTCTTTCACAGATAGCCATGATTGTGTGGTTTGAGAAGTTAGTTCGATAAGGGATACTAATGGTTGGAAAACATAAAATTGTGTTTCTTCATCATCCTGGTTATCTACGCCAGGAAATCACCAACCATAGGGCCATATATGTTAAACACTTAGGGAGGTTCACCTGCTTCCACACATCCATGCCTTTAGATGCGCTATGCATGGGTGTTTACATCCCAATGATGTCACTCCGACACTCCTAGTTCTAGTCACGGCCTACGAAATCCCATCACACAGTGGTGGCGGAGCTGTTGGAGCAAATGCTTGCTCTGGGACAGTATAGGTCTGAAGCATTCACCACCTCCCCTATAATCTCTACTTAACAACTTTATCGTGGGAGGGGAGGAGGTCAACAATGCACCCAGCTATGAAGCCTGCAAGAAAATCCTCCTCGTAGGAGGGAGAGAGCCGTACAAGGATGATAAGCTTTGTAAGATGTTTATGATCATCAAGTGCATGGCCATGCTTTTCCTAGTCTCCTCCTATAACCGTGTTACCAGACAAAATAAGGGACAAGAAAATGATTGGGAATTAGGGTGCAGGTCTTCTTGTTAGCCTTTGAGGAACGTGGTCTGAAAGAAGCAGGTTGGTCAAAGGAGGTAGAAAGGTATGTCTGAAATGGTCCAAGTTGGCAACTGACTATCAGTAGGAAACATAGGGATCACTTTCATGTACAATGATAAAGAAAAATCTGCATTGTCAGTCTTTGTTACCATGTGTTATAGATCCATGATGTTTATTCACATTTGTAGATTATGGCGATAGTTCCACTCTCTAGACTATTACTGTTTGATTGCGAGTGGAAACAGTTTTTAGGTTGGTTTCGAAAAATAGTCTCAGTGCCGAAATAGTATAAATACACTCCCGATAGAGGGAGATAGGGGTTGGTTGGGAAACTTTCAAGGGATGAGGTTCCCCATTGTAGTTAGTCTCTGATTTCCATGTTATGAATAAATTTATAGAGGAAGGATTTTCTTTCAAGATAGAGATTCCTGTGTCATTGCTTCTTTCAATATCTAATCTGTTTACGTGACATGCTCTTCATGTTTTCATTCTAGTTTGTTAATTTCTTTCATGTCTGAAATGAGTGTATAACAATTTGGAATTTATACATGCTATGCTTCGTCTATTGCTTCATATATTCATTTAATTTGTCTTCTAAAGTTACGTAGAATTCATCTTGTTGGTGCTCTGTGTGATGGACTATTCCCTCTCATCTACGAAGAACCTGCAAAAAATCTCATAATTGCAAGATCGACGGCTATCTTGCCTCTATTTCTAAATTCACACCATTCTTTACCTCTTGCAAACTGTTCCCTACTCGGACCTTTGAATCCATTTCCAATGGTCCCTTAGTCTGATAGTCCCACCTACATCTTACATTAACGCACCCACTCCATTCAGGAGTCTAGCCTCTTGACCATTCTTGATCGAATATACTACATGAAGTAAACCTGAAAACATGCAAGAGATCCCTCTCTAACTGCGCAGGGCCAGGGCCAGGGGCACAATCTAAAGTGGTTCTGATGTTTCCTAGGAGAGATCCCTTTTTCTCCCAACCTATGGAATCTAACCTGATTCTAACACATTCTCAGCCGAGGGGCATGGTTACATCATCGTAGCCATTGATTACTTTATGAAATGGGATGAGGCCATGCCTACATATGCATAGGATGGTAAGAGTGTCATTCTCTTCATGTTCAATCATGTGATAGCAATATTCGGAGTCCCACAGTCCATAGTTAATGATCACAGATCACATTTCCATAGTCAAATGATGGATAAATTAAGTGCCAAGCTAGGTTTTCATCATGAAAACTCTACGCCCTATTATTCGCAATCTAATGGTCCAGTCGAGGCCATTAACAAAGTTTTGAAAGCGATGTTGAGTCGGATGGTTGGAGACCATAAATCCAACTGATACAATACTCTTTTCTCTACTCTTTGGGCTTACAAGATTTTGGTGAAAACATCTACTGGTTTCACACCTTTCCAAATTGTCTATGGACTAGAAGTTGTCTTGTCGATTCAATGTCAAATTCCATCCTTGAAACTTACCGTTGAACTTCTCCCAGACACTTCCTCAGAGGAAGAAATATTTCTATACTTGAATATCCTTGATGAAACTAGACGAGATGATGCCTTAGCTAATGAGGCACACAAGAAACACATCAAGGTGCAGTATGACAAGTCTTTCCAACCTCGTGCGTTTAACGAGGGTGACCTAGTTTTGACCTATGATCAGAGATATGAAAAACTAGGAGAAGGCAAATTCGAATCCATGTGGTACGGTCCTTTTGTCATTTCTGAATTTTTAGAGAAAGGGGCCTACGAGCTCGTGGACTATGATGGAATCCCCTTAGGAAAACCTTGCAGTGGGTTGTAGCTGAAGAGGTACTATGCCTAAATATTTCTTGTATAGTACCTTGTATATATGTATATTACTTGAATTTTAGTGTGCTTAAGTATTTTCAATATGGTTTTGAGTTTAGTGTTCGTATCTATTTATACCATGTTTTGGTCATGCAGAGCAGATGGGTTTCTACAGTTTCACTGATGGTGCTTGCCACCACACCTTGAATCTTGCCTCAGCTACTTGGATTGTTGGGGCGCGCACCTTAACGGTCCCTAATTTTGGTAACTCTGCGGTTTTTGTGGGATTTGTAAGCGGAGTTATGACTCAGAACAGTATTAGGGGTGTCGGGGTTGAGTAAAAACCTTCTTTTTGTAATAAACCCATGGTTTAATTCCATGGTTTAGGGTTCAGGGTGCCCATGGTTTAAGCCCATGGTTTTGTAATAAGTGCACTATAAATAAGCACTCTTGTAAAGAATTCAGTTTAGGATTTTGATGTAAGATGAATTGATGTGAAGCTAAGGCTATTTTGTAAGAGAAGGTTAAGTCCCAGTTGTGTGCATGGATGACCTCTGCAGCTGTGTGTGTAGAGGGTTTTGGGTGATAAAAGAAATCTGCAGCTATGTGCATAGAGGCCTGCAGTTGTGTGCGTGGATTTGAGGACTTGAAGGGATCTACAGTAGAGTGCACAGATTAGAACTGTAGTTTTTGTAAGGAGTTGAATAAAGCACGGTTCTGTGGACGTAGCCCCTACACTGGGGGTGAACCACGTTATATCATGTGTTGTGGTTTTTTTTGTGTTGTTGTTATGTTCTTTATGCATTGATAAATATACATCTGATAAGTAAGATCACTGCTAAATATTAACTTCGTTGGAATTCCCAGGAAAGGGTTAAGTAAGGCACTGTTTGTTTATATAACCGCGAAGCTAAATAAGTAACTATTAAAGCTCTGCATTGTATTATTATAAGTGTTAGAAGCTAAGGGTACAGTAATATCCCTCTTCTACTTGCAAAAACCTGATTCTGTGGCACCTCATAGCTGTTTTGAGTGAGACTGCAACCTGTTCGTAGGTTGTTGCCAAAAGGGACAACATTGTGGGTCTTTTGTTGGTGCAAAGTTAATGGTATAAATCTTGGGTCTGCCCTATAGCCCAACAAATTGGTTCCGTTGTCGGTTGAACTCATTATTTTCTTAAGAGGGGTTTACGTCGTACTTCAAGGGCTATGTTCTGGAGACCCTTTGTGAAGGAGATCGGTGATTGGCTTGATGAGACTTATCTGAAATTCGCTGAGCAAGAGATCAAAGATCCGCGTCATAGTGCAAATGACTTTTTACAAAGGTATGATTTTTGTGATGTTTATGAAATTTTCTTTTGTAGTATCCACATAGAGTTGCACCAGTGGTTATCTAGGTTCATAGAGAGAAGGACAAACTTCCAAAAACGTCAGTTTCATGATTGGACCCCTGCAAGAATTAATATACTGAAAAGGGTGAAAAATGAGATATCCCGCGCTGTTGATTTCTGGACAATGCGAACCCTTGAAGCATTTGTGACGGAGTTTGATATCGACACAAGTACTTCCTTTAGTGAAGCCGAGCGGCAGTTTTCCAAAGGACCAAGGGGTAAGTTTTTGAATTCATTTAGTTTGAGAATTAAAATGCTATTAGCTGAAAAAGGTATATTGCTCATTGAATCAGACTGTTAGATTTAGTATTACTAACCTATGTTTACAAGTGAAAATACCTTCGAAGAGCAAAGTGGTTTGCTACGAAGTGGCAAGAGGTACAAGAGATATTTTGGATCCTATTCCTGGGGTCAGCATACCGAGTACTCCCCAGTTAATCCCACATATTCAGAACCCACAGAAACCCCCTCTGTTGGAAACCCTCCGGTAACCCCGCAGCGCAGACCTGTTATCCCTAAGAACCTGTCGCAGTCTGAAAGTAACCCTAGCTCGAGTATTCCTATCGTAGGTCAGTCTACCCTAGTAAGTACCCCCCCACCTACTTCCAGCCCCCCTCCAACCCCCCTAGATCCACTATGGCCCACATGCATGATGATATTAAGCTACCTGTTTTCAAATGAACTGGATCAGAGGACCCAAAACAGTTCTGGTTTTTATGAGAAGTAGTGTGGATTGCTAAGACCATTGCGGATCAAGATACAAAAAGAGTGCAGCTGGTTACTTCTTTCAGAGACCGCGCCCTGACCTAGTTCATGAAGTTTTCTAGCACTCATAACCATGCCTTGGCTGATATAAAAGCAGCAATGATAAAGGAATTTAAGAAGCTGAAATCAGAGTCATAGTGTATCACTGAATTGAAAGAGATTCAGTAGAGGCATGGTGAATCAGTGTGGGACTTTGATCAAAGATTCAAATTTTTGCTAGACCAAGTCAGTTTTACCATTGGACCTGCGCAGCACAAGGAATGGTTCATTGCAGCATTCCTACCACATATCAGAACTCCACTCATGCAACAGAAAGTTGCTGACCAGCAAGAGGCTCTGGAAATCGTGATGAAGCTTGAAACTGTTCCTATCGAAGACAATTCTGGTATTTCTCAAATCCAAGTGCAGTTGGCAGCGATGGATTTGGAGCTTCGCGATATGAAGAAAGGAAAAACCGGTCGCGCAGATGTTTGGTGGACACAATGTCGGACAGAAGATCATGCTAAGGAACAGTGTCCCATGGTAAGAAATTACCTGAATACTGGTGCGCCAAACCCGTTTAACCTGCAAGTCCTATATTGTGAGCTCTGTAGAACAACAGGTCAGCATTGACTTGAAGACTGCTATCTTCTATAGAGGTATGGGCAAGTACCTAAGAACCCCTATTGTAAATTCTGTAAGTCCATGGGACACAATGAAGATGAGTGTCACAGCTTTGACCTCATGAGAGAAAGAACTTACGACGCTTATTGGGTACAAAATGCGGGATAGAGAAATGATGGCTATGGCTACCGTGGTGGTGCATCAGGTAGAGGTGCTTTTGGAGGTCGTGGTCAAGGTGGTATGGCCGAAAGAGGTTGCAGCCAGGTTGTGTGTTACAATTGTAACCAGGCTGGGCATCTAGTGAGAGACTGTCGGAACCCAACTATGACATGTCAGTATTGCCAAGCAGCAGATCATGTGATCGAGCAGTGCCCGCGGTTGATAGCTAAGATTCAGGAAAGAAATAGTGCCCCTACTCAGAATATTCAGATGATTTCCATCGAGCAAATACCTACCCCAGCCATTAATGTTGTTACTCGGAGTGGCACTACGACGAAAGTACAGAATAAGGAGCAACAGCCTGACGAGGCTTGGGTTCGTAAGGCCCCGGTGAAAGTCTGAGCATTTGATATCGAAAGAGAAAAAGAGACATTCATGGAAGCCAAGCAATATTTTGCTGCTCCTAGCACATCAGTAATACATGCGCAACAACCTCAGCAGCAGTCACAGTCGCAAGAAGCTTCGACAGATAAAGTAAGTACACTATCCTCCTTTTTACAAAGTTGTCTGAAGCTCTTAAGAAATCAGAATGCTTGAAGTGAGTTGCAGAAAGTTATTGCTTCCTGCGAACCTCAGCAAAGTTTTGGTCAGGAAAAAGCTATTAATAGAGTCAGGAGAACTAGCAGGGAAATGATATTGAATGCTTAGATAGGAGAGTATGATATGACTGCTATTATCTTGGACCTAGGATCAGAGGTAAATGTCTTAACTAAGCAAACTTGGGAACAAATAGGAAAACCTACCCTTGATTGGTCCCTTATACAGTTGCGATTAGCTAATCAGCAGAAGATTGTGCCCCTAGGAAGACTCCCTAGTGTACCAGTAGATATTGATGGAGTCAGTACCTTAGCATAATTTGAGGTAATTGAAATAATTGATGACAGCAACCCCTATCCCGCACTACTAGGCATTGAATGGGCAATAGATAATGATGCAGTCATCAACCTAAAGAAGAGATAGATGACTTTCGAAGGGAAAGGAATGAGATTCATAGTCCCATTGGACCCTTATGAAGGAGAGAGATACACAGAGCCAGTAAGAGATGAAGACTAGGATGCTTTGGACCACATCTACAATATCACAGCTAAGGAAGAATATTATGTTGATCATAATACCAAAGGTATCATGGATTGGCAGTGTGACAGCTCCTGCATGAAGGATTCAGATGATGGGTTAGAAAACTGGAAGAACAGTCTTTATGAGCTGCATCGACATAGATGTGCTAGAATTACCAAATCTATCAGATGGCTTGGTGCCCAGGTAAGAGTCCTACCTATTTTTGATGACTTGTCAGACCCAGAACAGTTTATTGAACAATTCTCAGACCAGATACCAGATTCATAGAAAAGGGAGACTTTGGATTCAGTATTCAGAGCCACAACAGCTAGATGGTGGAATGGCCATCAGAAGAACATTCCTAGTTGGGAATCCCATCAGAAGTTCCTTCTCCTGAGAATTATGGATCAGCCCCAGGAGGTGCAAAGCAGGTTTGATGGGAAGACTAGCCCTCAGGAACATTGGGCACAGTGCTATAAAGCATGGTAGCATGTACCTCAGGAAGCACGAGTACATAGGTTTGTGCATACTTTGGAACCAATAGCAAAGCACTGGTACGCGGAGGCTGAGCTTCGCCAGGATATTGTAAGTTGGGATCGTCTTGTTGATAGTTTTGTGCTTACCTTTTCTACTAATGAATTTTGTCCAGCTTTAGATGCAGCTATCAGGTTTGTCCATACTAAGGTATTGGATGATCAAGAAATAGTAAAATATCGACCTGATTGGACAGCACAAGAAGCTCATGCAGTCGAATATTATAACCTCGCAATTGACGAGGATGATGATCCGCGCAATATTGGTATTCCTGAGTCAGAAGAATACTGCGGCGTACACGGACCAGCAGTTGAAGCCCTTGAAGTGACTCAGCCCCTGAAGACACAGACAGTCAATAGTGGATCAAAAGACCAGCCTAAGTATGCTACCAGTGGAGATTATTGGGAGGAAGACACGGTAAGCAAAGCGACCCAACTTCTCCATGAGTGTCGGGACTTATGTCTGATGAAGTTCCTGGAAATAAGAGGATTCATTGAAGCTGTGGATGACAATTTATCGTGGGTCGAAGCTCAAATCCATGCCGCATATGGTGTCCAGAGGTGTCGAATGTCCTCATTAGGGCACAGCCACAGCTACTACTTGTGCCGAAGAAGGAAAGGTCTGTCGAAACTTAAAAAACGACCGTTAGAAGAAATCAAATTTGGTCGCATCGATACGTTCTCTGTATTAACTTCCTGTATTAATGCGATCTTGGAAAATCTACCACCGTTTGGACAAGATCTCTGTCAGAATTGGTGCCATCAATGCATAGTTATGACATATTTTGTGGATAGATTCTATAAGAAGACACCCACACCCGCAAGGTTTGCATTTTTTAGTTTCTTGAGTTGTACAATTGCATCCATGTCCGTTGATCGTGAGTTCCAGGAACTATTGAGAGAGTTTGAGCAGACTGGTTTGCCGAACCTTTTCAACCAACCACCTTCATCTGCACCCCATGAAGAAACTCCCCCAGGGACGATCCAACCAATGCAGACACGATCTTCTTGAAAGAAGTTTAAGCCTGAAGTGTGTTCTAAGCACAACGAAGACCGACACAAGCAATCAGGAAAAACGCCAGAGGACCCCGAGATGTAGCCGTCTGGTTCAGCAGAGGCCCCACCTGCAAAAGATGAGAATATTGCACCGAAGCGTCCACCTTATCTTCCACCGGTTCGACCAGGAGTCTAGCCACCTCAGCGACTAAAGAAGTTCACATTACGCACCCCTTCGTTGCCCCCAGGTGTATAGTTGGTCGGGACCATGACAGGGAAAATAGACCGGCTTAAGTATGCCGACCACAACACAAATGATCATGGAAAGTTTCCACAGTTCGCCCCAGCACAATACTTTCATTTTGTCAAATATCCAGAGACTGGCACAACATTTCTGGAAGTAAAATAGTGGACTGCTGGCTTGGATCAAGCTGGTCTACTAAAGATGCTCGATGTTCCCCATTTTGGTCACAGCACACAGGTGACCATAGTGGTCAAGAAGCTACTGGCATTAGTACATGGCAGCCACCTATGGATAGGAGACAAGAAAATTCCTATTAATGCTGAGCTCATTCATAGGATCACAGCCTTACCAATAGTGGGGCCTGATCCAGGGACCGAATTTCCTTCAAAGCATGAGGATACGAAGCTCGCACAAAGCATGAAGGAATGCTTCGGCCTGAAGAAGGGAAAACGAGGGTATCACACTTCTGCGATTCAACAACATAATATTCGCTTCGCAGTTGAGATTTTAGCATGCAAGCTCATGCGAAAGTGCAGACCATATGAAGTGCCCACCCCGGTTATCAGAATTGCTGCGAACTGCGCTAAAGGCTACAGTTACAACTGGGCAGCGTATATCACGAAGGAATTCCTTGAAGACACTCACGACATGCAGGAGAAAGGTAGTCCCTTTCAATATTCATGGTTGATAGTCCTAATTACCCTTGTAGGATGGAAAGAACCTACTAAGGTGCAGTTTTCTACTATACCTCCAGACCTGCCTGGCATAGTATGGTACGCTTCTCTGTGGGTATCCCAGGATAAAACCCTATAGTAGATGGAAAACTATGTATTTTCCTTTTATATGATGAGTATCTCGTATGAGATCACAAAAAACCCTCTTCCTAGTAATGAGTTATTCTCTCATTACGATGGCGTAGCCCATTTCAGCGCCAACATGCATCAAATTTTCATCCAGGCCCACGCGGATCAAAAGCATCAATGGTTTAAGTTACCATATGTAGTAACCAAAGAAGACATCCTCACGGTAGTTCAACAGTGGCCAGCTAAATGGTTGAAGGCCATAGGGACAAAACCCACCATTCCAGTTCCCTCAGTTACTAATGTGGGCGTAGGCCCTAGTCATACACAGCAGCAAGACCCCCCTGAAGACAGTGAAGAATAAACTGAGTCACAGCGGAGTGAAAGCGACCAAGGTGAAGACTATGGCAATGAAGAAGAAGAAGAAGACTTGGTTAAAACTATTTCAGACCCTAATCGGCAGGATAAGTGCAAGACTCCAGAGCCCGAGGAAGTGAACAAACCCCAGTCCCGAAAGAAAATGAAGGCGTCGAAGGACAAGAATATTGACAAGGAGCCCAGGCTGAGAAGTGAGAATCTTGATCAGGCTCTCTCTAGGTCCACATAAGTTCTCACCAAGAAATGGTCAGAATTTGCAGCTACACAACTGCATGCCATCACCGGTGTAGCAAAACACATTTTGGAGTTGAAGGACTTCGCAGAAAAATCACTAACTGGTGCTTCAGCAAGCACTGTCCCAGTAAGCACGCCACCAGACCTCAAGCAATGGTCGGCTAGAGACAACAAAGGCCAAGTGTCGAGTGTCGCCCTTATATTAACGGATGCAGTGTCTCATTCGGAGATGAGTATGAAGGTTGGAATCGATTACACTAAGATGTCCATGATGGAGCTACATCTCTGTCAGTTAGCGATTATGAAGGAAATCTAGGCACGCAACCAATATTCACAAATGCAGTTGGAAAATGCCATAAGTAAGCAGCAGGGCTTCACAATGCAGCTGGAGGCAGCAAAGCAAAGAAAGAGGGATGAAGAATGTAAGCGCATTACCCTTGTATGAGTATTAGATGAGGAATATCGAAGTCTTCCTGACTTCGACGTACAGTTGGTGGAAGAACCAGAACAAATATTAGCCAGGTTGAAAGATTATGTGCAGCAGTCTCGCAGTGAAATAGAGAATCTCAAAGCAGACCATGAGGCTCATATTGCAGAGCTTCAACTCCACATCACCCTGGAGAGCCCACCAAAGGTCAGGGAGCAACACTAAGTAAACATTCAGGCCTCTGTAGCAAAAATCTCGGATACTGTGAGCAGTGCAGTGAAGCTACTAGAAGACAGTGTTAAGGCTTGGACCACCCTGCAGGAACATCCAGAAGTCAAACAGCTACAAGAAACCATCAGGTAGTGACAGATAGAGTTGGATACAGTAAAAGCGGAAATTAAGACTCTGCCGCCTATGGAGAAAATGCTCAAAGTAAAGTGAAGCAATGAACTCCAGCAGGAAATTGAGTTGTGCAGAGCAAAAGAAATAGAAGTGGAAAATTATATGCAGCCACTTATTGGCAAAGCTTTCGAGTTGAGTACTTTTGTGGACACCCAACTCAAAGTTTTGAAGGAATATGCTGCATTTGCGTAGACAAAGGCCAGTGAAGCATCAGCTGCAGTATTGCAGGAGTTGGTCAAAAAGGAGCAAGCCACCGAAAATATCATGCATGGCCTCAACAAGCAGTTCGCTATATTCGCTGACAAATTTTGCCTACCAGAAGAGTAGCAGAGTGTCCCGGGATGGGCCATTGGTGAGTCTTAGGGGCCTATTGGGGCGTGCACCTTAACGGTCCCTAATTTTGGTAACTCTGTGGTTTTTGTGGGAGTTGTAAGCTGAGTTATGACTCAAAACAGTCTTAGGGGTGTCGAGGTTGAGTAAAAACCTTCTTTTTGTAATAAACACATGGTTTAAGTCCAGGGTTTAAGGTTCGGGGTGCCCATGGTTTAAGCCCATGGTTTTGTAACAAGTGCACTATAAATAAGCACTCTTGTAAATAAGCCAGTTTAGGCTTTTGATGTAAGATGAATTGAGGTGAATCTAAGGCTATTTTGTAAGAGAAGGTTAAGTCCCAGCTGTGTGCGTGGACGACCTCTGCAGCTATGTGCGTAGAGGGTTTTGGGTGATAAAGGAAATCTGCAGCTGTGTGCGTAAAGGACTACAGCTGTGTGCACAACTTTGAGGACTTGAAGGGATCTGCAGCTAAGTGCGTAGATTAGAATTGTGGTTTTTGTAAAGAGTTGAATAAAACACAGTTCTATGGACGTAGCCCCTACACTGGGGGTGAACCACGTTATATCACGTGTTGTGATTTTTGTTGTGTTTTTGTTATGTTCTTTATGCATTGATAAATATACATCTAATAAGTAAGATCACTGCTAAATATTAACTTCGCTGGAATTCCCAGGAAAGGGTTAAGCAAGGCACTGTTTGTTTATCTAACCGCGAAGCTAAATAAGTAACTATTAAAGCTCTGCATTGTATTATTATAAGTGTTAGAAGCTAAAGGTACAGTAATATCCCTCTTCTACTTACATAAACCTGATTCTGCGGCACCCCATAGCTGCTTCGGGTGAGACTGCAACCTGTTCGCAGGTTGTTGCCGAAAGGGCCAACACTGTGGGTCTTTTGTTGGTGCGAAGTTAATGGTATAAATCCCGGGTCTTCCCTATAGCCCAACATGGATTCTCTATTCCCCATCTTATTATTTGGTCAGTTTAGGAGCGATTTGTATTGGTCCCACTGCAAACAATATTGCTGAGTATCGAGCAGTCATAGGTCTCCTGACTGAAGATGCCTCCCAAGATGTTCGTAACTTGGTAGTCTTGATGGACTCACAACTAGTGGTTTGTCACTTAAACCATCTCTATACCGTTAGGAATCCTATGCTTCTCCGTCTCTTTTGGATGGTACGTTTATGGGAGAGGTAATTTGAAACTATTATCTATAGGCATATCCCTACGGAAGATAATGCAGTTTTCGATTCATTGGAAAATTACATCCTAGACTGGCATATTTCCCATTCATGACATTAAAATCAAACATGGTTCACTGTAAATAAACTATAAAAGACACATAAAAGTCATGTAAAGACATTCACCATTTGAGACATATAAACACCAAAGTAGAAGTTTGTATATCTATATAAACATGTTTTACAAAAAATAAGCCACGAGACCTCATCTGAAGCGCTCAGGATTTTAGGTAAAAAATCATCATACAAAAATCATGAAGCTGTCTATCAGCTTTTAGTGAATACATCATGCGACCCATCATCTAGTGATTCTCATGGTAACAAATAACTTCCTGGGCTACTTGACGTAGCAGTATGCTGAAACCACTCAGTACTCCCATAGTGGGCCTCTTATACCTCAGTGGGAGGTTTTCAATGGAGGAATCTAGGATGTCTAGGGTCAACCTCTAAAGGTTTTTCTCTAGCTCCCCTGTCACATCATCTCCCTGTGGTACAAAGCGAGCTCCAGCTCGCTTGTCTAGTGGGGAGGATCCCCCAAGTCATGTTGCTCCGACATCTGCATGAAAACATTCAAGTCTCATTATTTCACATAAAAAGTATAAAACATTAGAACATAAAAACACAATTTCTATTTCAGGTTTTTTGTTTCTTACCGATATCACCCCACTGTCCACCAGGTGGAAGCGGTAGGTCAGGGTCACCACTGAATTTCGTTCCCAAATATGCATAGTCCTCCACCATGAGGAGCTAATCTCTCAAAATAATGGGTCACCAAACTTCACCTTTCCTCTACCCTCTCCCGTACGGGCCATGATCCAGACCGATCTCAGCATGCAAGGGTCTTGCGCCCTCAACTCAGGGAAAAACACCTGTGATCTAATCTAGGGAACCCACTCAAAAAATAAACATGCTAATATGGAAGCAAAACTGAACTGCTTCAGCTCCCCCTGCCGACACTTGGTCAGCTGATCCTTGAAAATCGATAGTAGAGCCTACGCCCAGTTGAAAACTATGGGCGCCATGGCCTCTATGGTGTAAATCATATTGTTCTAGATTCCTAATGTACCCCTTGGCTTCCTACCACTCTTTTCATGGTAAACAAAAATGTCTATTGAGGGCCATCCACCACTTCTTTTATGGGGATTTTCTTCCCCGATGTCCTGGTCCTAGGAATACAATGACGGTTTATCAACTCTTGGGTAGTGATGTCCCATCCATGGGAACCAGTCAAAGAGATGGGAGCACCCCCTCTTGATAGGCATGTCAGGAATTATATATCCTCTACTTCAATTGTCAATACATGAGCACCCACCTCAAAATACTGTTGCTCCGGATTCCACATCTGAAGGATATGCTCTAATAGGCACTCATGTGACACCATGATGGGTGTGCAGAAAAAATTTAGAAGACTACAGTCTCTCAACGCTGTATACAACCCGCGTTTTGTTTGACAAATGCATCATCATTGTCATGTTTCCTCTCTTTCCAAATTAATATTTTTTATCAATGGGAACCTATCAAAAACCATGACAAGACCAATTAGAAACATCATCAATCATTCAAATCACCAAATTTGAGCTAGTTTGGCTAGTGCATGCATTTTTATTTACCCACGGCCAAAACTTCCCATGTTCTGTTGAGGACAGGCGGTGGCACTGCCTGTTTCAAGTGTTTTAGGCATGGTTCTAGCAGGGTACTGCTTATCTTGCAAGGGATAAGAGATGTTACCTCTTTAATGGTTTTACGGCTAGCCCAATAGGCCCAAAACACCACCAAAAATAAAAAAATGAAAGGATGAAATGAAAGAGAAAGGTTTAAGCTATTACCTAGAACTGACGGTGCGTAAATCCGATGGTAGATGCTCCTGGAATCAACAGTTAAAAATCTGGACAAGAAAATTCTCCAAAGGCTCTCCACTATGGGTAAATGGTAAAATGTTTTGATTTTTTACTACTTACATATCTTTTATACGCATTTTAGGTTTTGGCATGTCAAAGTTTTTTAAATCTTTCATTCATGATCCTTTAATGTCATTTATTGGAGAGTTTTAATAGTTGTTTTCAAGTCGTTGCAGGATAAAGGGCAGTAGTAGTCAACATTATGGGAGTTTGTTTTGGAATTTTTTGTACTACCATAAAACAAAAAAATTATTTGAGCATTTATTATGACACTTTGGTCATGCTCTCAAAAATTACAATTAAAGGTCCGAGTCCTTTTCTAATTCTTTTCAGACTCGTAAAATCTGTCATTATGAAAAGAGACCTATTGGAGTCTTCTTTAAACTCTTTTTGGGCTCCTTAAATACGAAAAGATTGTTGAGTGATCTTGTCTTCTTCATGCTCATTAAAGCACTTGAAGATTCATTCATCTGACAGTAGGTTATCACTTTTTCGGTTCAGATGAACTATTTTATTAAAAAGGACCCTGTGGAGTCTTCTTCCATGGTCGTTCAAAATATCTACACATTAACGATACCGAGTTAACATTCATTGGAATCGTTAAATTAAACATTGAGAGATCCCCTTTTGGGAATGAATCCCTTCTATATTAGGTTCGTAAAACATATGAGTTTGTACTTGTCTTTGGACAAGCTACAACGACTGTTTGTTACCCTCTTTGAACTTGTAAAAATGAGAAGAGGCACTCATCAACCATGATGGGGAAAATGGGAAGGGAATCATTTTGCAAATAAATGACAGTTTGTCGTTACCTTTGAACATGGCACTTGTTTGCATATCATTTCAGTAAATTGGGTATATAGTTGATTTCCATGGCGATCCACTTTCATGAATCATGTCACTCCTTTGAGTGTTTCAAAAGAATGCATTGTCCACCGTCGCACTATGTGTTTGTTTGGTCTAGTCATGCTTCCAAGTCTTTTGTCATGTCGTCCGATGTTCAAAGGGAAGTTGAAGAATTTTATCTCTATAGTCAAAACAGTCTCTGTGTTAATACTTTTGAGTCAGTCTTATGGTTTCCTCATTCACATCATTCCAGAACTTTGTTCTAAGTTTTGTGTCATCGATGTGGGATTCATCATGGCCCTCCTTCGACGAGACTATTCCTGTCGACATCAGCTCATCATCTAGGAAATAGTATTAGAAACAAATTTGCTACCTTGAGATCTGTATGCCTCAATGAAAGATACTCTCGCTCTCGACATAGGTTCACATCATTGACCTTTGATCAATAGAATCAGCTGGGTGTTTGAAAACAAGACATCTATTCACACTCAGTAGATTGTACTAGGGTACCTTGGGAATCATTGACATCAATGGTGATCTCCCTCACACTTGTTAATGGTTCACATCATTGGCTAGTAATCAAGTGGTTTCTACCATGTTTGACTTCAGAACATTGTAATCACATGGGTAGAATCGTACTTTGTGGAAAACGAGACGAATACCCTAGGTACTTGTTTAGCACTCATTGCTCTCCCTAGGTTGTGATTTAGTTTTGTATATCTAGAATGGATCCACATACGGTATGGTCATGGATATGCTCAAATTTGCATCTGTATGACATAGATCTACGTTGTATGACTAGTAGCTATGTCCAAGTTTGATTCCTCTATCACATGGATCTACACTGTATTCTAGTATCCATGGTTGTTTATTCCTCTCATGGATCTGCCTTGTATTGGTCTGCATTGATTAGTTGGTTACATTTTCCTATGAGTAAAAAATATTGATGTACTACAGATTCCTACTTGATTAAATTCTCCGATCGAGTTGACATTCTCACCTCAAAGTGACAACTTGTTCTCTCAAAGATCTTGCTTATCATATGCCTCTAAGCCTCATGCTTTGGGGGGTAGTCTGTTATACCTAAATACTATCACCAACATATAATGAGATCCTTAACCCCTATTTTTTCCCTAAATCCCAAAACTTGGAGTGAAAACTTGCTCTGGATATCAGTTCTACTTGAAAAAACCTATAACTGTGCTTTCCCTTTGGTTGATGAGAGGTACCTTCTTCAGCACCACCTGTGTTCTATTATAGAAAAGCAGTGCCACTGCAATTTTGCTTTGTTATTGGAGTGGTTCTCACCTGAACCGCTTGGCCATAATGGAGAGAAAGTGGTACCCTTGGTAAAAATGGAAAAAGAGAAGATTCTTGAGGCTTCTAGAACTTGAGCCTCATGTCGTCCCTTATCCCTATCAATATGGGTTAGTTGGAGCCGATATACCTCTTCGTAGGATCTTAGAGCCACCTCACTCACAATTTTCTCAACTATCCCTATACATTGATCCTTATATATACGAGCCTATATCCATAGTTGAGGGGGAGAACTGAATGGTATTGTTAGGATGTTGAATTGACTACATAGTCCAATCCATTGGAGAGCACAAGAGAGCAAGTTATAGCTTTTGGGGATGAGGTGTTTGTCTTGTGGAGGAGTTTGTCAACACTAAGGCAATGGTTGTAAGCTAATTCATTCATTTCTTAATGCAAAGCTGATTTTTGTCCCACGTATCTATTGTATTGATATCGCATGTATATGTTACTTGATTCCTTAGTCACTAGTATGGATGTGTGAATAATTTTCTGGTGTCTTTGATGTTCTTGTTTGTTTGACATGTTTGTAGGTACACAGGTTCATGAATAAAGCATTATTCCAGGTGTTTACAATATTCAGGGAAGGTCTTCATCCTTTGTCATTCACTCATTTGTTCTGGATCTGAACCATTCAGACCAGAGGAATAGCTTCTATCCACAGAAGCTGCAATATTCCTAATTACATCATGTATTCTACCGTTGGGTCTTCTTGTAATTTGTGTAGGACTCCATTTGTCTTGTTTGGTAAATCCATGACATAATGGGGCCTTCGAAATTTCCAACAACTAAACTGTAGAGGGGAAGACTTAGCTCCTTCATTTTCTATTGGTCTATTGTCATTTGGTACGAGCACATTTGTTCGTGCACCAGGTTTGTTGAAATTTTTGTTAGCTGGAAAAATATTGTTTTGTTTCTTGTAGCGATGTGGCTTAGAACTGGGTTTTTGGTTGTCTGCAAAGGACCTAAATCTATCTTGATTTATGTTCATATTTTCCTATCTTTGTTTTCCATGTTCATAACAAAGTCTAACCTTGTGCAATGTTGTGTCTATAGTTTTGGGCATGCAAAACCCAATTCTCTCTCGAAAATTTGGAAGGACAGATCCAAAAAAAATGGTGTATCTAGACATTTTCGTCCTTTATGTATGGGACATAATGAAACCTATATAAAAATAAATTGATAAAGGCATCCATAGTTAGGGAGCCCATATTTAATTCATGGAAGTCTTTTACTTTTTGTCAAAGAATCTTTCAGACATGTAATATTCCTGGAGTATTTTGCAAAAATTACTCCATCTGATATCCTTTACTTCATCCCTCTTAATATATTTTAGGTCTCTCGACCATCTGGATGATTTTCCATTCAAGTTGTAAATGGCCAACTAGGATTTCATCCCACTGGAGTAATTATGTACTTAAAAGTATTATTCATACCCAAGATCCATTCTTTAGCCTTCTCTTTGGTATTCATTTACCCTTCATAAGTTAGGGATTTGATATTTCGAAATTATACCTGAAGGCTATCATCATTTTTCTACCTTTTCTTGTAAGGAGAGGGTGATCCATCATTGGAATAACTTTGATATTCTTCTTCTATGAAGTCAGGGGTGTGTTCTTCTCTTCCCTCTTCTCTTGAACCATTGGTCTTTCTTTTATTATGGCAATTTTCTTTATATTTGTTTGTTGAGTGGATGGGATGTCTATGGGGGTTTACCCCTGTCAAGTTTTGAAGTAGAATTAATTTATTTATTTATGTTCTCTCCTTTAATTCATGTTATCATCTTTAAAACTCTATAGATATGCGTGTAGACTTTGTATAGTCTTCATTAAGTTGGAATTCAATTCCACCACAATCTCTTCTTCTCGGGGTGGGGAATTTAGGTTCCCTTGTCGACTGTTGTTCTCTTATGTGTCCATGATTTGAAATTCTCTTTATATTTGTATTTCAAATAGTCATCCACAATATCATTCTATTAGTTTAAAAATCACAATTTAAAGTTTTGAACAATATATTTCTACAATGAATGTTTAGTAGCAAGCCCATAAGGTTTCTAAGTGTTCGAAACTAGGCTCTGATACCACTTGTAATGTCCCTTAAATCTGTAAAAAAAATGTATAGTCAATAAAACCAATAGAATCTAAGGGGCATTATATAATAAACTTGAGCATTGTATAAACTTAATAGGAACATTACTTGTATTCATGTTCTAGATTTATTTCCTAGGTTAATGATATTTATTGTCATTTATTTGTTTAATGATGTTTCTAGTACGATTCAGAGTCTACGTACGTCCTACTTGTTTATAATGAATGTTTATTATGCAACCTAGTATTATTTACTAATATGATGTGGATAACTTTCCTCTGCTTCTAAAAGGGAAAGAGTCGATGGATTTACCTAACGACTCGGTTGGAAATGTGTTAAGGACTTCTATGACCCGGGGTTACTTAGTCCGTTATGAACTAATGCATGAACAACCCATTCTTTTGCAGGTGCTAGGAAGTTGAGCCTATGCTGAGTGTCTATTCTAGAGGAGTGACAAGATCTAGCAACAAAGGTTCTAATCATAAAAACTAAGGGTTTAAATTCACGGTGTAAAACATAACCAAAATAAACAAAGGGCTAGTGACTATAGGGAAAGGGTAAAAACCAAAACTTTAGTGGAAGGTGCTTTACGCTTTAAAGGAGGTCACATAAAGGGATTGTGTCTCCATATGTTGGTTTATCTCACAATAATTAGAAGGGGGGTGAATCACTATTGTCAGTTTTTACTTTAAAATACACAAAATAATTGATCAACACAAATTTTATCATGGAAACCTCAAAAGAGAAAACAACCAACACAAACTCATTAATAAGATGAATTTACAAAATTGTTTATCTGATGCAATAGAAGGGATGTAGATACACCATATATTTTTCCTGCAACTACACATTGGGATGCTACAACACCCTTATGGTTTCATTTCTATTTCAATAGACAACGATGCTATGACACCATGTTCTCCAGCTATGACTAGAAGGAGGCTATGATCCCCTATAGACCTTTGGTCTACCCTAGCACCACCCTACCACCCTAGACTAATGTTCTTACTATTTTATAACAGCTGAAAAACTGTTCACTTTGGACTCTATCGGACTTGATAATAGAGACACCTTATTCTTTACAAATTCATTCAATAAATACCTTCTACCTATTACCTACAAATACATCTCTCCATAGTCGTGCTCTTTAGTTTTGGATCATGGCTATTTACTTACAGACATACTTCTTCATCATCTACCCATTAAATAGTTGCATCATTTCATCATTAAGTTTCAACAAATGCACCATTTGATTCTTCTCACAGCTCAGATTTCATTTCCACAGCTGTAATAACCCAAAAATTTGTAAAAATTTTATAATTTTTCATGTAACATAAAGTGTTTAAGGTTGACATGGTCAATGAACCAATAAATTTTAGTGGTTACTCATATAGTAAAATTAACAAAGAGCGTTATAATTTCTTTAGCTCTAGATAATTTATTATTCTATTTTGAAGGTACTATGTTAGGGATGTAAACAAAACAAAATACGTTTGTTGGACGTAAGAACATAAACTGCAACTTAATCTGATATTAAGTGTGTTATTATTTTATTTTTTTCAATTAGGAAAGAATCTTAGTGGAAATCGAGGCTTACTTAGATTACAGCTAACGCAGTGGAATAATGGTTCTTTTACAGTTTCTAAACAGGTAAATAATTTGTTCTAGTAAAATATCCAAATCGAGTATATTATCCAACTAGCATAGGATAAATGCAAGTAAAATTTTTTGTTTGCAGCTTTGACCCTGAAGAAGGTATTGTTGGAATTTCAAAATTTATCAGTCTATATAAATGATGGCAATAGAACTAATGTAAAAGAATGGGTTAAGTTCAGTTTAAGTTTACCACCTTAGTACTTCATCTTAGTAATTCTTCCTTCGTGCATTTTTAGTTATAGAATTATATTTCAATTTGGGACGTTATAAATTAAGAACAGTTCTACTTCTGCTAATGAGAGTTTGATGGCCCAAAATAACTTTAGAAACGAGAAGATATGTTATACCTACTTGCTTCCATAACTGCATCTTAGTTGTTTAGGAATTGGAATATGGTACTATTCTTATTTATTTGAGTTCTTTATAAACTTTATATACTCTCTGCTAGTAATTATTCTAAGTCATATGTTCTTACCTAGTTCTCTAGTATGCAAACCATGTTTTAAATGAGCCCTTCGATTTCAATGGATATATTATAGTTTCCAAAAGTATCAATATAGTATTTCCAACTTCAAGATTTTTATATATTCAAGTATCTGGTTTATTCTCTTTGATTTGTATACTATCCTTATCAATAGTAGGTGTTAGAGGAAATTTTATAAATGCTAAGCTATAGTTAAACTATGCACAACATCCTATTGTAAAAGAACACCTTCCAAAATCCAAGATTTATGGTTAAATACCTTTATGGGAGGTTAAATTATCTCCATTTTGTGGTCTTATTACTATCAAACATAAACGTTATTTAATAGCAGGATGAACATAGATAAATTATAGTAAATCATATGTTTCTTAGTATAAATGAATATTTTTCTATAATGAAAAGACTAAGGTTTAAGAACAAGGAAATGAAACAAGGATGAAATTTATACCATGCAATAATGTTACAAGGTTTTGACTTTAAAATCCCAATGATTTGTGCAGATTAGCAATTAGGATTTCGACTATAGCTCAAAACCCATAATTGAGAAATATTTGTTCGGACACATGGTTGGTGATTGATAATTAGGTTTGTTGACTTCGCGTTACCATAAAACCATGTCTAAACCCTAAAATCACGTTGGTAATTGGTTTTTTTATTGACGGGTGGTCGAGCTGGGAGCTCATGGCTGCCATGGTCGCTGTCGAACCTCCATTAAAAATATACACATAGACCTTCATGCCCTCATGAGCTTGTGTATAAGGATAGAGTAGATAACTTGCTGTTGTCAAGAGGTAGTGTTGAGTGTTAGTAAGGTGTTGAAAGTTGGGGTTGGTTTTGCCATTATCTTATTTGTCTATGGGGGTTTGCTTACTGTGCACGATGTGTAAAGAATTACTGAAGGAAAGAGTTGAATCTGGTTTTTATTGCTTGTTTCCTTCTCGTGGTTTTATTCTTACCATATCGTGTCTTGGGGTTTCTCTTGACCACTGCACCAGTAAAAAAAAAACTCTCCAGCAAGGCTCTAAACTAGCTCATGATGCTCCTGAATGAGACTAAGATAATATTTACTATTTGTTTTGACTTTCTTGAATGAGTATAATTTTTTTTTTTAATGGAACCATGTCTTAACCTCCTTCTTCTTTTGATTTTTATTTGCACAGACTCTTCTTGGTTGCTTGAAGTACTAAAAGCTTCAACAATAGATCTTTCATGGAGGCTTCAAAACCGGTAAGCCTTGATTTCACCTGAGGTTTTCTCCTGCACAAGATGTAAGGTGGATTTTTAGGGCACTACAATGTTTTGTGGATTTTTGGTTCTGTCGTGTTCTTTAGTGGCTCTGATTGTTATTTTTAATTTCTGTTTTTAAAACCCTAGTGGTTTCTTATAAAGAGGAACTCGGGTTCTCTCAGCCAGGACTTGAGGGAGTGGTTTCAGGAATTTTCAGCCACAATGAATTTATAAAAGTAAAATTTGTAAACTGGCTTTAAGCCATGAATCTTATTGTGAGGCCAAAGAGTTATTAAAAGAGGATTTGTAAGGGTTTTTAAGAGCATATTTGATGGCCATGATTAAAGCTACTCTGGATTTGGTGAAGGGATTTCGTAGCCATAATCAGATGGCTGTTTATTTTCAATTTTGTCAATTTGGTTAAAATTTAGAACTAGTTTTTTTTATGAGGATTTTAAGCCTTGACACGTAAATGTAAAAGGATGCAGGCCTAATTATGTCTGTTTAGTTTGTTTTTTAATACTTAAAGAATTTTCATAGCTTAAAGCTGAAACTTGCAGTATCTTTGTTTGGTTTAAAAATATGAATAATTTGTATACTAGCTATTTATATTGTTATTTAGTTTTCGATAGTGTAACACCCCGGTTTTGACCCCATTGCATTAGATGCACATGACAATATATTGTAAATGATCATGGTGTGGAGCTAAAGGCCAAGGCCCCACCATTGATCGGTTATGCTATGTTTTGGGATTTAATTTTGTCACCGATTGTATATCGGGGCATGTGACATATATTATGTTTGGCATCGTGTAAATATGCATCTATAATTAAAATGAACACAACCAGCTACGCTCGTGGAAACTAAATCGAAAGGGGCATGATTTTCACAAGGATAAGGATGTGGGGGAAATTGTTAAACTTTGGCCAATGAGAGAAAAACCCATGTGTCTTCTTCTAACCACTCTCATTAAAGAATTGATGCTGGTGGTCGAGGCAGTTAATTGCTTTCAGAGTGGGGTGGTAGGACTGTTAGTCCTCACCCTCATGCACACTCGACCCACAACGTTTGACTTCACAATGGTAGGGGAAAAACCTTCACGCACTTTCCATTTTTCACGGCCTCACGATTTGTTGTTCATCCTCATGCAGGGGCGGAAGATGCTCACACCCACGCACTGCAATTTCGCGTCCTCCCTGTAATTGTTCACCTTCACGCACTTCCAATTGTCTGCTCATTGTTTTCATGCACAGGAATTTTCCTGGTTTCACCCACGCAGTTTTTCCTCTGCAAATTGGAGAATGGTGTGGCTTCATCCTTTGCTCAGAGGCTGATTTGTGGGTTCTACATTTTGAATGTTCATGCGCCGGTTGGGAAACTGTAAATTCGTCCCCAGTATGGTCTGCGTACGTTTTTCCCCAGTGGCTTCGATTGTGTAAAACGGACTGTTGTTCTCCCCATGTATGTTGGTAATGTATGCTGATTACATTTCGGGACTATTGTTTCCCCCCCTCATGTTGTAAATTGGTGCACTGATATGTTCAGTGGGACTGTATAATCGCTTGGGAGCCGTTTTTCCATGTTTAAGCTGTGATAGCTAAATTAATTGCCTAAGTGCAATGGTTGGTCTTCGGACTGTGAGAGGAGTAGGGATGGGAGCTTAGTTTTGCTTGATAAACCTGGTGGCTGGAAACCACACAGATAGACCTAGAGGGCTGGACTTCTTCTCCATCACCCTTGAATAGCACTGGAAGGGAATGCAAGGCCTGAGGGACTGTGCAACAGAGAAGGAACTGATTCCTTGTGTTGGGTGTGTTTGGGTGTCTTAGAGGTCAAGCTAGTTTTGGTGTAGGTGTTCTTGGCTATTTAATGAGCTCACTAGCTTAGCAATTATCCTTTCCTAACTCCTGGATGGCCTGATAAACCCAACTGTGTTGGCTTGGTTGTGTTTTGTGTATCCTTGGCTACATGTAAGCCTGCTTGTTCCCTTGTTCCTTGGAGAATCATGCCCAGCTCGGGGGTGGCAGCACTGCTGAGATATTAAGGAGCATGCTGGCCTATGGTTGGGTGGAATGTTGCAGTGACGTAGCTGGTTGCGGAAGAAGTTTCTATAAGATAAGTAATCTTGTTCATTTTACTTCTGCAACCTTATTTTATGTTAATAGAAATGATGAACATGTTAAATGAATGCATGCTTGTTTGAATGTATGACGTTTCCACTATATCTGATAGATGATTGCATAAGTGCATGTTTTACTTCAATGCATTTTCCTTCAGCATTCTGTTTTAGCAATTTTGTGAATGCACATGTTCATGGGGCTCTTAGCCCGGATGGGTAACGCCATGGAGATCGCATCCTCTTTTCTAGTCGGAGGCATGGGGACATGACAGCATGGTATCAGAGCATCAGGTTGGCAACAATGGGCCTCTATGGGCCAAGGAGGAGCAACTGACAGAGGTTGTATCTCATTCTGCCCAGCAGAATCTGACTGTAAAATTCAGAAAATGGTCTAAGTGTTGGAGCAGTCCGAAGAGCCAGCAGAAAAACTTTCTCCATTGTAGAAGAGTTGGAAAAGTGAACTTCCGTCGTTGCAGAAGCCAAAGTCATTTGTCTTCCAATGTAAGAAGTCCGCCGATGCCCGATGTTAAAATTGTTCTAAGTAAGTGCCAATCGAAAGAAGTTAACGTTTGGCGAGCCGCCATTGTGGAAGCCAAAGTCATTTGTATTCCGATGTAAGAAGTCTGCCGACGCCCGACATTAAAATTGTTCTAAGTAAGTGCCAATCGGAAGAAGTTAACGTTTGGCGAGCCGCTGTTGCAGAAGCCAAATTCATTTGTCTTCCGATGTAAGAAGTTCGCTGACACCCGACGTTAAAATTATTCTAAGTAAGTGCCAATCGGAAGAGAAATTGATTCGTGTCCTGTCGTTGCGGAAGCGAAAGCATTAAGGCTTCCGACCAGAAATACTGCCGACGACGATGCCATTCAAAAAGTTAGTTCACCAATCGGAAGAGAAAGTGGTTCGAGAGCCGCCGTTGCAAAAGAATTATTGGTTCTGAGAGCCGCCGTTGTGGAAGGATTATTGGTTCCGAGAGCCGCCATTGCAGAAGGATTATTGGTTCCGAGAGCCGCCATTGCAGAATAAATAGTGTTCCGAGAGCCAATTCTGCGGAACAATTAGAGCTCCGAGAGCCGATTCTGTGCAAGGAAATTTTGAATTTCCCATGGGATTTCTCAACAGATTTCGACTGTTTCCAAAGGGATTTTTAAGCCATTTTTCAGTGAATTTTCAGGGATGGAAAGTGAGAAAGTGGCAGCGATCTAATGTGCCAGATTGCGTGAAATCAGTGATTTACAAAAAAAAAAAAAAATGAGGGCACTGCCCTTGACCACAAGGGGGCAAGCCCCCTTGACCCTCGTCGTCCCCCTCAGATAGACGTTCTTTGATGAAGAAAATCTTGTGTTGGACAATTTGTTGCTTTGTGGTTATTCCAAGAGAAGGTAAGTGATTCTGATTTCTATGTTATGCCTCTTACATTTGTGTTATTAACACGTTTGCAGAGCCATAGTCACCTTCCAGGGAAGTATTCCAGGTAGTGCAATTGGACAAGTAAAGTGGTGGTTCAGTTATGAGAACCCATGATGGGTATGATGCTCGGGATTCTTATGAGCATGAGCTAGATGCCATGGGAGAAAATGTCCATAATAGAAACGATGACATAGAGTCTAATGGAAGGAGATTCCAAGAGACAACGTCATATGTTGTAGCTACCATGAGAAGTCTGATCAAATCCTAGGAAGAGCAGCATCAGTTGAATGCTGCTATGTTGTAGAGTTTGACAAACTTGCAGAGAAAGATAGACTCTGGACGTGGTACAGCAAGACCAGAAGGTAGTAAGAGTAGTACTAGGAGAAGGAGAAGGAGTTCTAGTGAATCATCTGATTCGGAAGAATCCAGTGGGGATTCAAGCTCTTCTTCGCATAAAAGGAAAAGAAAGAGACACCATAGAGATCGCTCTCGGGATGAATTTAAAAAGGAAAAACCTCCTACATTTGATGGTGAGGTAAAGACTGGACAAGAAGCTGAAGCTTGGATTCTTGGGATAAAGAAGTACTTTCAACTGCATGACTATTCAGGAAACATGAAGGCAAGAGTTACCATATTCAATCTGAATGGAAGAGAATCCATTTGGTGGGAACACTTTAAGCAAGTGAAGAGGATCAGTGAAAGGAGACTGAAGTGGAAGCAGTTCAAGAAGTATTTTAAGCAGAAATACCTCTCTGACAGGTATTACGATGACAAGATTAAGGAGTTCCATGAGTTGAGATTGGGACAATAGACCATGGAAGAATATGCAAATAAGTTTTTGGAGCTGTTGAGGTATGTCCGATACATCAGAGATGAAAAATTGAAAGTCCAGCATTTTCTGAGTGGATTACCTCAATCTTACAAAGATAGGATTGAGTTTTATGAGCCTAGAACTCTTGAAGAAGCAATAAGGAAGGCTAAGTATTGCTATGAGCAAAGAAAAGGTAAGCCATATTACCATAAGGCATGGAAGGACAAGAAGAACAAGAAGTTTGACCAAAGAAAGAAAGGTTTCAAACCTTCTAGCTTTAGGAATCAGTAGAAGCGGCCATCCCAAGCCGCTAGTAAGCCAGTTGGAGTAACCGGAGAAAAGCCTAAGGATCCACAACTGAATAGAGGGCCACTTCAATGTTGGAAATGTGGAGGACCCCACATGCGTAGGAATTGTCCACTCGAGAATGAGAATGCAAGGCCAGCTTATAATGTTCAAGAAGCAGAAATAGTGGGTGAAGTAGCAAGGGCAGTCCCTAGGATCTATGCAACACTGGAGGACCGTCAGGTAGATCACCATTCAACTGTAGTTGAAGTAGCAGGTAATATTGTTGAGCAATCTGTTTCTATTTTTATTGACCCTGGTTCTACGAACAGTTACATTACTCCTAGAGTAGTGGAGATTTGTGCTTTTAAGAAAGTAAAGCATAGGAAGTCTTGGCTAGTTCAGCTAGCCACTGGAACTAAGAGAAAGGTCAGTGAAGTGGTTGAGAAATGTCCATTGGTCATGGATGGATTGGCCACGTGTGTATATCTGAATGTTCTACC
The DNA here is from genome assembly GCA_001517045.1 of Pseudotsuga menziesii. NCBI lineage: Eukaryota > Viridiplantae > Streptophyta > Pinopsida > Pinales > Pinaceae > Pseudotsuga > Pseudotsuga menziesii. The sequence goes on along the minus strand of LPNX011123748.1, from coordinate 39,129 downwards.
GCTTGGTTCCTATGATGTTCTCATTGGAATGGATTGGTTATAATCCCACAGGGTGAAGCTTGATTTCTACAATAAGACTTTCGAATGCATGAATGAAGAAGGAAACCTCGTAGTTGTGAAAGGCATTCTGAAGGTGATTTAAGTACGACAGGTTTCAGCAATGCAGTTAAAGAAGTTCTGTAGCAAGGGTTTCCAGTTGTATGCAGCTCAGATTTTGGAGGAAATAAGAGATGAAACTCCGAGGTTGGAGGAATATTAGGTGTTACAGGAATTCAGGGATGTGTTTCCTGATGAGATTCCAGGGCTTCCTCCAAAGAGGGACATTGACTTCATAATTGAGCTTGTGCCAGGAGCAGCACCAGTGTCCAAAGCACCCTACAGGATGAGTACCCCGGAGATGCTAGAGTTGAAGATGCAACTGCAAGAGTTGTTGGAAAAGAAGTATATTTGGCCAAGTGTGTCTCCTTGGGGAGCACCAGTTCTGTTTGTAAAGAATAAATATGGTACACTCAAGTTATGTATTGATTACAGAGAGTTGAACAAGGTTACTGTGAAGAATAAATATCCTTTGCCTAGGATTGATGACCTCTTTGATCAAATGAAAGGAGCAAAGGTATTTTCCAAGATTGACTTGAGGTCTGGTTACCATCAAGTGAGAATCAAGGATGAAGACATTCATAAGACAGCCTTTAGGACAAGGTATGGGCATTATGAGTTTGTAGTGGTACCATTTGGTCTCACAAATGCACCAGCTACATTTATGTGCCTCATGAATAGTGTCTTCAGTAGGTATTTGGACAGTTTGTTCTTTTTTTCCTTGATGACATTCTTCTTTATTCTAAGAATGAGAAAGAGCATGAAGAGCACTTGAGATTGACATTGGAATTTCTTATGGAGCATCAGTTGTATGCAAAGCTGAGCAAGTGTGACTTCTATAGAGATAGAATTCAGTATCTGGGTCACATTATTTCAGAGGAGGGTATATCCATGGACCCTAAAAAGATTGAATCCATTATGAATTGGCCTACTCCAAGAAATGTGACAGATGTGAGATCTTTCATGGGACTTGCAGGATACTACAGGAGATTCATTGAGGGATTCTCCAAAGTTGCACATGCCATCACTTCTTTGCAAAAGAAGGGGATGAAGTTTGAATGGACATCGAGGTGTGAAGAAAGCTTCCAGCAGTTGAAGAGTCTTCTCACTAGTGCACCAGTATTAAAATTTGTAGACCCAGAAAAAGATTTTGTTGTATGTACCGATGCATGTGGACAAGGGCTTGGAGGAGTCCTTATGCAAGAAAACCATGTGATATGTTATGAGTCAAAAAAGCTAAAGGAACATGAGAAGAACTATGCCACTCATGATCTAGAGCTTGAAGCCATAGTACATGCTCTCAAGATGTGGAGGAATTACTTGATGGGTAGGAGATTTGAGCTCAGGACACACCATTGTGGTCAGAAGTACCTATTTGATCAGCCTACTCTAAATGCTAGGCAAGCAAGATGGCTGGAATTTTTTATGTGAGTTTGATTTCGAGATCAAGCAGATAAAAGGAAAGGAGAATAAGGTAGCCGATGCACTCAGCAGGAAAGTGCAAGAAATGCATGTGGCCTCTCTTAGTATTTGCCAATCAGATTTGAGGCAGCAGATTGTTAGTCATGCTGCTGGAGATGAATTGTATGAGCAGGTAAAAGACAAATTGCAACAGCAAATTCTTCAGAAGAGGTATGAGGGATATAAATTGGAAGAAGATGGACTTCTCACTTTTAAAGGTAGAGTTTATATTCCGAATGTAGCAAATTTGAGGAGAGTTGTTATGGATGAAATCCATCAAACTTCGTATTCTGGTCACCCAGGATATCAGAAGACGATTGCTACGGCTAGAAAGCAGTACTTTTGTCCAGGTATGAAAAATGATATGGCTAAGTACATTTCAAGATGTATGAAATGTCAACAGGTGAAGGTTGAGCATCAACATCCCGCAGGCTTGTTGCAGCCTTTTCCAGTTCCAGAATGGAAGTGGGAAGTTATTTCCATGGATTTTATTACAGGATTGCCGATGACTTGGAGACAACATGATTCTATCATGGTTGTGGTAGACAAGTTGACTAAGGTAGCACATTTTATACCAATGAATTCTATGCATCAGATGGATGACATTGCAAAGATATTCATGAAGGAGATATTCAAATTGCATGGATTGCCGAAGGCAATAGTATCTGACAGAGATGTCAAGTTCACTTCCAACTTTTGGAAGGGGTTGTTTGCAGATTTGGGTACAAAGATAAAATTCAGCACTGCATACCATCCTCAGACGGACGGGCAGACAGAAAGAGTTAATCAGGTGCTTGAAGGCATGCTTCGCATGTACGTGATGGACAAACCAACCAAGTGGGAAGATTACTTACACTTGGTAGAGTTTTCTTATAACAATGGACATCAAGCATCCTTGGGGATGAGTCCGTATGAAGCTTTGTATGGAAGAAGGTGTAGAACACTAGTGACTTGGGATAATCTAGTGAACAGGATTGTGCTTGGGCCAGAATTGCTCAAGGAAATGGAGCAAGAGGTCGTAAAGATCAGGCAGAAGCTTAAAATAGCACAGGACAGACATAAAAGCTATGTAGATAAGCATAGGGTGAACAGGGAGTTCAGTGTTGGAGATCATGTTTACCTCAGAGTGAGGGCAAGGAAGAGTTTCTTGAAGCTTGGTAGTTGTACCAAGTTGTCACCAAGATATTGTGGGCCATTTGAAGTGCTTGAAAGAATAGGGCCAGTTGCATATAGACTTGCATTACCCACTAGCACTAGAGCTCATAATGTTTTTCATGTTTCTTTTCTTAAAATTTATGTACATGATCCTAACCATGTGATAAATTGGGATGTGATTCAGGTGGAACCCAAGGGAGAGTTCCGAATGGAGCCAATGGACATCCTCGACAGGAAGGCCACAATGCTCTAGAACCAAGCCATAGGTCAGGTAAAGGTGAAATGGGAGCACTACGGACCTGAAGAGGCTACGTGGGAGCTAAAGGATGCCATGCGATTGGCACATCCATTTTTGTTCAATTCTGCAGAACACTGAGGCGATACCAGTGTAGCATATTTGTTCAATTTTGTAAAGCACTGAGGACAGTGCTATTGAAGGGGGAGCGGAATGTAACACCTCGGTTTTGACCCCGTTGCATTAGATGCACATGATGATATATTGTAAATGATCATGGTGTGGAGCTAAAGGCCAAGGCCCCACCATTGATCGGTTATGCTACGTTTTGGGATTTAATTTTTTCACCGATTGTATATCGGGGCATGCGACATATATTATGTTTGGCATGATGTAAATATGCATCTATAATTAAAATGAACACAACCAGCTACGATCGCAGAAACTAAATTGAAAGGGGCATGATTTTCACAAGGATAAGGATGTGGGGGAAATTGTTAAACTTTGGCCAATGAGAGAAAAACCCATGTGTCTTCTTCCAACCACTCTCATTAAAGAATTGCTGGTGGTGGTTGAGGCAGTTAATTGCTTTGGGAGTGGGGTGGTAGGACTGTCAGTCCTCACCCTCACGCACACTCCACCCACAGTGTTTGACTTCACAATGGCAGGGGAAAAACCTTCACGCACTCTCCATTTTTCGTGGCCTCACGATTTTGCTGTTCATCCTCAGGCAGGGGCAGAAGATGCTCACACCCACTCACTGCAATTTTGTGTCCTCCCTGTAATTGTTCACCTTCACTCACTTCCAATTGTCTGCTCATTGTTTTCACGTACAGGAATTTTCCTGGTTTCACCCACGCAGTTTTTTCTCTGCAAATTGGAGAATGGTGTGGCTCCGTCCTTTGCTCAGAGGCTGATTTGTGGGTTTTGCATTGTGAATGTTCATGCACCGGTCGGGAAACTGTAAATTCATCCCCAGTATGGTTTGTGTACGTTTTTCCCTAGCGGCTTCGATTGTGTAAAACGGACTGATGTTTTCGCCATGTATGTTGGTAATGTATGTTGATTACATTTCAAGACTATTGCTTCCCCCCCCATGTTGTAAATTGGTGCACTGATACGTTCAGTGGGACTGTATAATCGCTTGGGAGCCGTTTTTTCCTGTTTAAGCTGTGACAGCTAAATTAATTGCCTGAGTGCAATGGTTGGTCTTCGGACTGTGAGAGGAGTAGGGATGGGGGCTTAGTTTTGCTTGATAAACCTAGTGTCCGGAAACCACACAGACAGAGCTAGAGGGTTGGCCTTCTTCTCCATCACCCCTGAATAGCACTGGAAAGGAATGCAGGGCCTGAGGGACTGTGTAGCAGAGAAGGGATTGATTCCTTGTGTTGGGTGTGTTTGGGTGTCTTATAGGTCATGCTAGTTCTGGTGTAGGTGTTCTTGGCTCTGTAATGAGCTCACCAGCTTAGCAATTAGCCTTTCCCAACTCCTGGATGGACTGATAAACCCAACTGTGTTGGTTTGGCTGTGTTTTGTGTATCCTTGGCTATGTGTAAGCCTGCTTGTTCCCTTGTTCCTTGGAGAATCATGCCCATCTCGGGGGTGGCAGCGCTGCTGAGAGATTAAGGAGCACGCTGGCATATGGTTGGGTGGAACATTGCAGCGACGTAGCTGGTTGCGGAAGAAGTTTCTATAAGATAAGTAATCTTGTTCATTTTACTTTTGCAACCTTATTTTCTGTTAATAGAAATGATGAACATGTTAAATGAATGCATGCTTGTTTGAATGTATGATGTTTCTACTGTGTCTGATAGATGATTGCATAAGTGCATGTTTTACTTCAATGCATTTTGCTTCAGCATTCTATTTCAGCAATTTTGTGAATGCACATGTTCATGGGGCTCTTAACCCGGATGGGTAACGCCATGGAGATCGCGTCCTCTTTGCCGGTCAGAGGCATGGGGACGTGATAGATAGTTAGGGTTAATTTGATCAGTAAGGAATTTAGTTTCTTAATAAATGATTATGAACTAATAATATTTCGTTATGAATTATTTTAATAGTAGTAAAAAAAATAATAACACTGTATTATTTTTTGGAAATATGACTGAGATTGATATTCTAAAAGAAATTACATTTCTTTTCTGAAAATTTCTAGAATAGTCTTTTCTAGGTTTTAGTATTATAATTTTTAATTTATTCTAGTGTGAGAGTATAGATCTTTTGTAAACCCTAATTATTTTTAATGGTTTACAAAGTTAGTACTTTTGTATAAGTAAAACTAGTTACAATTTCTCATGAATGAACTAACTAGGTAAATAGTTAACCTAATATAATGTTTACTAAGTTAAACCTAGTTTAACTATTTTACTGTTCTATGTTATTTATTTAGGTCTACTTTCTAAATTTATAATTTATAACTTAGCTAGTTTTACTATATAAAATATTATGCATACTAGTATGTATTATTTTAACTTGTTCTTCTATCTTTAATTTATTAATTTAAATACTTTGAGTAGATATTAAAAATGCAGCTAAGTTCTATAAATAATTTACACAAACCCTATAGAAAGTAATCATTTTCATATGCATTCAAGTTTTGTTGAATCTACTTATCTGAAATAAATATACCTGATGTACTAGAGTACCGCCTTACAGGAGGTGTGGAAAAATACAATTTAGGTAATTTTTTCTATCCATTAATTAAATCAGCAATGTCTCTAGTGTTTTACCCTAATATAGATAGTTACTAACTTTCATAGCATAAATAACTTTGCCTATTTATCCTTAACAGCAAATAAATAACAATATACTATAATCATGAGAAACTCTTAAACTTTTCTGATGCAGTAAATAAAATAATAACTAAACTTAAACAAGTAGATCCTGTAATATAGATGAGGTGACAACAACTTAAGGAAGACGTTCCTCCCAACCAACTCCTAGAGAAGAGCTATACCGCAATTCTCAGGACCCCTGAGCTTGTCTCCTGGTCCTCCTGGTATAGTACTGGGTGAGAGATGTCGTCTTGAGATCCTCTGCAACTCCACTGAGTGTTCCGCAGTAACTCAGCTTTGCTTACAATAGTTTGAACTCAGCTTAGATTAGCTGAACTAGTTCAGTCTTTAGCACTTATCCCCTCAAACTTACTTGATCTAGTCCTCCCCTCCATCAAATTCACATGTGTACTTCATTCACTCAGAATGATCACAAATCCAGAATGAGAATCCCCCCCATTGTATTCAATGGGAAGTTTTATTAGCATGCATAGGTCTTTTGGGTTATTTTTTCTTAATGATACACCTTCTCCTATTCCACTTTATTGGGGAATCATGACCACAAAAATAGGGAAGTTTCCACCTGCAACAACTAGAACTAGTTTGAGGATGTTGCCACTTGTCAATCTGCTCTCAACCTAGTCTCCTCCACCAAGTGACCAGTAAACACTCATTTAATAGCTTCCCTAAGCTATTGTCTCATCTTTTATTTATTTATTAATAAAATATTCTGAAATACATTAAATTATCCTTGACCCCACTTGGTCATTAATTAAAAACTTTAACATAAAATATAACATAATGTTCCACAATAACATAAAATTGTTTTGCAAATTGGGGCAGGTGACAGCAACCATGGTTATCATTTTCTGGTGCTTCTGTAATCTTCTTCTCCATATACAATCCAGACCATTGATATTATTATCAAATCTCTCCGGACTGTTGATCTATTCTAAATATTTCCTCTTGAAATCGTATTTCAGCACCAAGTTTATGTTTGAATGATTCCTCACCGTTGATCTTCATCAGGATTCTCGATGAGCATCGATATTCATATTGCAGGATGTAGGATGTGGGATGTAGCATTTCCCAAGTTCATATTTCAAATTTTCGCAAACTTCTTTCTGCACTTCATTTTCTGAACCGTTGATGAGTTTTAGCGGAACTAACTTCAGCTGTCTGATCTCTCCAGATTGCGGGATGTGAGATGTGGGATGTAACATTTCAAAAAATAGTATCTTGACATTCCACAACTTCTCTTCTACATTGTCGATCTCTTTTGGCGAAACTAATCTTAGTCGTCCAGTCTTGATCTTTTGTGGAACTTCATCCTCCCGCTTGTCTTTTGTGGAACTGATCCTCAGTCGTTGGATCTTGTGCGGAATTTTTCCTGGGTGTCGATTTCATATTGAATTCATGTCTTATCATGATTTTTTGGATCTGCACGATCTCTTTGTGGAAATCCTATGTGACTGTTTCTAACAGTTTTGTCATTCATACTGCATCTCTACTTCTACTCGACCTCTATTCTTTGTTTTATTAACCATTGTTTACATCATACTATCAGAACTATATTGAATGTCTTCAGATCATTCATTCATGTTGTCATCCATGTCCATCTCATTCATCTCATATGTGTCATTCCATAGTCTCAACTATTCCATGCCATGTCATCACTACCTCAATATTTTTCCTACCATCATACCCACTGGTTATTCCTTTTTCATTCGTGAACATGTTTGACATCAATGACAACTATATACTCAACATTCCCCCCCTTTGGAATTGATAACAACGTTTAATCATTCTCCCCCTTTGAAAACAATGAAAAAGGAAATTTTCTGTCTGACAGGTCCCACAATTAGCATTTCTCCCCCTGAGATTAAGTTTTCTCCTCCTGGTACTTTTGTAACAAAATTACTCCCATTTTCTATTTAATATGCTCAAAGAATTCCTTAGGTAGTGGTTTGGTGAAAATATCAGCAATCTGTTCTTTTGTGTCAATGTATTCTAATTTGATTGATTTTTGAGATACATGTTCTCTTAGATAGTGATAGATGATTGGTATATGTTTTTTCTTAGAATGCATGATAGGATTTTTAGACATATTTATACCATTAGTGTTATCACAGTTGATCATTATTGGATGTTCATATTTTACAAGTATATCTTCTAGGGTTTGTCTCATCCAAATAACTTGAATGCAACATGAGATGACATCAATATATTTTTCTTCTGTTGTAGAGAATGAAAAGGAGGATTTCTTTTTACTTGACCATGATACTAAACAATTTCCGAGAATTTTTTTTCTCCACTAGTAATTTTTCGATCGTCCACACTTCCTTCCCAATCTGCATCAGTAAACTCCTTCAAGGTAAAGTATTGGCCTTTTGGATACCATAAGACATACTCCCTAGTACCTTTTAGATATTTGAAAATCATTTTTATTGCTGTTACATGTGTTTCTTTGGGAGCTTACTGGAATCTAGATACCAATCCAATAACTGTCATCACATATGGTATTGTGGCTATCACATATAGCATACTGCCAATCATGGATCTAAACATGGTATGGTATACTGCTAGAGATTCATCATCCTTACTTAACTTGCAAAAAATGACCATAGGAGTACGAACAGGTTTGGAATCTTCCATTTTAAACGTTTTCAACATATCTTTGATGTACTTAGTTTGAGAGATGAAAATTCCTCTGTCTGTTTGGTAGACTTGGAATCCCAAGAAGAATTTCAATTCACCCAACATTAACATTTCAAATTCTTTCTTCACTTCAGAGGCAAAGTCTACACTTAGGATTTGAATATTGCTTCCAAAAATGATATCATCCACATAGACAACAACAATGATCATATTTTTATCTTCTATTTTTAGGTAAAGATTACTTTTAGTGATTCCTCTTTTAAAACCTTGTTGTTTCAAGTAACTATCTAGTCTTGAAAACCATGTTCTTGGAGCTTGTTTGAGACCACACAGTGCCTTTTTCAATTTAAAAACATAATCTTTATTTCCAGATAAGAGAAACCATTCAGGTTGTTCAATGTACAATTATTCTTCTAGTTTTCCATTCAGGAATGCAAACTTGACATCCATTTGGTATACTTTGAAGTTTTTATGGCATGACAATGATAAAAACATTCTAATTGCTTCAAGTCGAGCTACAAAAACATAGTTTTCTTCAAAATCAATACCTTCCACTTGGGCATACCCCTTACAAACCAGTCTTGCTTTATTCCTTATTACTTGTCCATATTGATTGAACCTATTTTTGAAAATCCATTTGGTTCTTACAATATTCTTATCTTTAGGTCTTGGGACAAGTTCCCATGTCTCATTTTTCTCAATCTGATCTAGTTCTTCATTCATGGCTTTGACCCATTCATCACTTTTGCTGGATTCTGTAAAGTTCTTGGGCTCTAATATTGAGATTAGGGCTTGTTGTACATTTGGTATTTTTCTTCTTGTTTTGAATCCAACATTTTTATCACCCATGATCTATGACTCCTGATGATCCTTTTGTACCCTTCTAGAAGGAGTTTTAGTGTTAGGTCCAGGGAATTATTCATCATCTTCATGTGTATATTCCTTCTCTTTGTCATCTTCTTCATTATGAATGTTCTTGTCCTTTTGAAATATTTTATTTCATCATCACATGTATTTTCAACACTGTTAAGTTTTTTCTCTTTCCTTGCTTTTATATCATCTACTTTTACATCAGCACTTTCTACAACTTTATGTAACCTTTTATTGTAACACTTGTATGCCTTTTTGGTGGATGACTATTCTAAAAAGATTCCATCATTAGTCCTAGAGTCAAAATTTCCAAGGTCATCCTCATTTCTTTTGATGTAACAGTTACTGCCAAACACTTTAAAATATTTGACTGAGGCTTGTCTTCCATACCACAATTTGTAAGGAGTCGTATCCTTATTCACTATGAGTTGTCCTCTGTTATGTGTGTAGATAGATGTGTATACAACTTCTCTCCAAAATGAATCTGACAGTTTTGCTTCATTGACTATAGTTTTGGTAGCTTCTTGGACTATTATGTTTTTCGTTTCAACACCCCCATTCTACTGAGGATTTTTTGCAGCTAAAAAATGCCTCTTAATTCCATGACCTTCATAGAACTCATTGAATTCATTTGAGGTAAATTATACCCCATTATCTAATCTAAGACACTTGATTTTCATGCCATATTCATTTTCAGCCATTTCCTTCAAGATTTTAAATTTCTCAAAGGATTCTGATTTTTTCTTGAGAAATGCCACCTAGGTCATCCTTGTGTAATCATCAACAAGCAACATGAAATAGTGATCTCCTTGCATAATTTTAGTTTTGGTTAGTCCACAAAGTTCTGTGTTTGTTATTTCCAAAGGCTGTGAGGTCATATGTTCTTTTATTTTAAAACTAGCTCTGGTTTGCTTCCCATGCTGACAATGTCTGCACACAGAGTTTAGAGGAACTGTAATTTTAGGTAGATCTCTTACAGCTTCCTTCATCTTATTTTGGCAATATTTCCAAAACTTAAATGTCCCAACCTTCTGTTCCATAACCAACTTTCATCTACCATACTTAAATAACCTTGGTTTTCATTTTCCAATATGTATACATTGTTTGTATTTCTCAAAGCAATGCCAACAAATTTTCCTGATTTTTTATTCTTGATTTCACATTTTTTCAAGTCGAAGATCTAAATGTGTCCTTGGTAACATGTTTTACTTATAATGAGAATATTAGGCTTGAGGTTTTCAACTAGCAACACATTTTCTTCTTTGATCTTCCTGTTGACAAAAATTGTTCCTTTGTAGATTATTTTGGAGGACAGGATGTCTCCAAAAGTGGCTTTTCCCTTACAATATTTTAGTGTTATGAACTTTCTTGGGTCACCAATCATATGTTTTGAACAACCACTATCTAAGTGCCATAATTTTTGGCTTTCGGTAGAACATAAGGAAATCATGGAAGTTTCCTTTTCTTCCTTTTATCTCCAATATCTCTTTTGTTTGGTGTTCTGACATTTTATTGCAACAGTATTTCTTATAGGAGTCTTCAACTTACAATCTCTTTCCATATGTCCATGGTTACTACACTTATAACATTCTAGTCATATTTTTGGAGTAGTGTAAAAATATTCTTATTTCCCTTTGACTTATTACTTGATAAGTTCTTCTTGTATTCAGAAACCTTCCTTTCAGTTATGCAGTTTAAGGCTTTATGACCAAAATTGTTATAAGCAAAGCAGTGACCTAAAAAGATCTATAGATATCTGTTTGGTCTCTTGGATGCTAGATTACTTTTATCCTATGAAAATAAGTCATATTTCCTTCTTCTTTCCTTTTTATCTGGAGTCTTTAGTATTTCAACATAACTTTTCTTACATCCTTCTTGACTTAAGACATAAAAACTCTCTGGCTTATTTTCTTTAATGAACCCTAAACCAAACCTATCCCCTAATGGTCTTTGGCTACTCAAAATGTCATCTAGAATCCTTGAGCTATTCTCAAACTTTGATTTGATAAATTCTTCATCAAGCTTTCTCTTGAATTACATGATTTCTCCTGCAAGCATTTTAGACTCTTGTATTATTCATTTAAGTTGTAGGTTTAGGTCCTCCTCAACCTTTTTGGCATCTAATATTTGAGCTTCCAACTAAATAATGATAAGATTTGACTGTTGGTTCTTTTTCCTACATTTCTCAATTTCTTCAAGGGTGCTAACAAGCTCAGATCGTAGATCTACTTCTCCTTCTACGTCCGAGTCACTATTTGAGGCTTGAGTGTCTAGATCCATAAATAAAACTTCTATTTCTTCAACTTTGCTTCCATCTGAATCTTCATTATCTTCCATGGTGTAAACAATTTTCTTTTTCCCATAGGGTTTTTTCTTGTTTCCTGGTTTACCCATTTTGAATTTCAAAGTTTCCTTTTATTCATTCTCATCTTGTTTATTGTAGGTGCATTTAGAGAAAAAATGTCCAATCCTTCCACAATTAAAAAATTTTAAAGGTAACTTCCCCTTGTACTTTTCAGTCCCTCTCTCAAGTTTATTAATGAAAAGTGCTTTCTCATCATTTGAGTTTTCTGATTGACTTTTTATAGAAGATTTAAAAGCTTCCTCTTTTCTCGAAGATCCATTTTGTCCTGTTCACATCTCATACGCAGTGAGAATTCCATGCAACTCATCCATTGTTACCTTTTTAAGGTCATCTCGTTCTTCTAAGGTGGATACCTTTGGGTCATATCTCATTGGTAATGTTATTAGTACCTTGCTTACCACTTATTTTTCTTTTAATTCCCCCCCCAAGGCTTTTGATCGCATTAACAACTTCATCTACTAGAAGAAGGTATTCCCCAAAATTCTCTTCTTCTTTCATTTTAATGCTTTCAAATTGACCTCTATATGTTTGAAGTTTGGATTCTCTGACTTTAGATTCTCCTTCATAGATAATCTTCAACTTATCCCATGTTTTTTTGGCAGATGTCCATTACATAGATTTAGTAAATACCGAGTTTGTTAAGCCACTTAAGATTGCGTTTAGGGATTTAGCACTACCTTCATATTCACCTAGTTCAACTGTGTTTGTAGGGTATTGGTTTCGTATATTACATTCCTTTTCTATTGATTCCCAAACCTTCCATCCCAAGGACATTAGATGACACCTCATTATTACACTCCAGTAAGCATAATTTTCTTCGGTAAATAGTGGAGGTTCATTAGTGTCCAATCCTTCTTGTTGATCCATTGTGGTTTTTGGATGGTATCTTCCTTCCAGTGATTAAGCTATTGTGAAGGAACCCACTCTGATACCAATTTTTGGTTTATCCCACAATACTCAGAGGGGGGGTGAATTAGTATTGTCATTTTTTACTTTAAAATAAACAAAATAAACAATCAACACATATTTTATCATGGAAACCTCAAAAGAGAAAACCACCAACACAAACTCATTAATGAGATGAATTTACAAAATTGTTTATCTTTTGAAACAAAAGGGATGTAGATACACCCTATATTTTTCCTACCACTACAGACTGGGATGCTACACGACCCTTATGGTTTCCTTCCTACTTCAACAGACAAGGATGCTACAACACCATGTTCTCCAACTACAACTGGAAGGAGTATACGACCCCCTGCAGACCTGTGGCCTACCCTAGCACCACCCTGCCACCCTAGACTTATGTTCTTAGTCTTTTAGAATAGTTGAAAAACTATTCACTTTGGGCTCTATCAAACTTGCTAACAGAGACACCTTATTATTTACAAATTCATTCAATAAATACATTCTTCTTATTACCTACCAACGTATATCTCCATAGCTTTTTTATTTCATTTTGGATCATGACTGTTTACTTATAGATACACCTCTTCATCATCTACATGTTCAACTGTCGCATCATTTCATCGCTAAGTTTTAGCAAATGCATCGTTTCATTCTTCTCACAGCTTAGATTTCATTTCCACATCCCTGTTTATCATTTTTTGGTGCTTCTGTAATCTTCTTCTCCATATACAATCTAGACCATTGATCTTATGCCCGAATCTCTCTGGACCGTTGATCTATTTTAAAGATTTCCTCTTGAAATCATATTTTTGCATAGAGTTTTTGTTTCAATGATTCCTCATCATTGATATTCATCGAGCTTGTCCATGAGCGTCAATATTCAGATTTCAGGATGAGGGATGTGGGATGTAAAATTTCCCAAACTCATATCTCAACTTTCTGCAAACTTCTTTCCCGACTTCATTTTCCGAACAGTTGATCAGTTTTAGCAGAACTAACTTCAGCCATCCAATTTCTCCAGATTGAGCGATGCGAGATGCAGGATGTAAAATTTCCCAAAATCGTATCTTGAATTTCCTCAACTTCTCTTCCACACCATCAATTTATTTTGGTGGAACTAATCTTATCCATCCAATATTGATCTTTTGTGGAACTTCATCCTCCCACCTATCTTTTGTGGAACTTCATCCTCCCACCTATCTTTTGTAGAACTGATCCTCAACCATTGGATCTCATGCAGAATGCTTCCAGACCATAGATTTCATCTTGAATTAGGGTTTTATCATGACTTTGTGTATCTGGACAATATCTTTGCGAAAATACTATGTTACTATTTCTAACAGTTTTCTCATTCGTACTGCATCTCTACTTCTACTCAACCTATGTTCTTTGTTTTATTAACCATTTTTTACATCATACTGTCGACATTGTCTTGGAAGTCTTCAGATCAGTCATTCATGCTGTCATCCATGTCCATATCATTCATCTCATATGTGTCATGCCACAGTCTCAACTATGCCATGCCATTCCATCACTACCTTAGTCTTTGTCCTACCATCATATCCATTGGTTATTCCTTTGTCATTCATGAACACCTTTTACATTAATGACAACTATATACTCAACAACTTCCACGTTGGACTATGCAAAAAAAAATTTGCTAGTGTTTCAAAATCCCTCTTTTGCATGTTAGAGTAGGTGAGGGGAGTGAGCTCCCTTCCTAGTGGTTTTGTTGGAAAAGCGTGGACAATGGAGTTAAAAGGTTGTCAATACTATTAAGGGATGCGCTCTTCCTCCTTGTAGTTTACAACATTTACTTTATTATTATTTTTCTGAGACATGCTCTGATGTTTCAGTGGTTTTTCATGGCAATGTTAGTGTTTGAGTAGGCTTGTGACTGAGGGAGAGGAAGACCATCAATCCATGAATTGGTAAGCCCTTGCGCAAGGGTCCTAATCGTCTGGTTGGTCGTTTTATGTTTTGAAAGGATATGGGGATGCTTTGTTTGTATTTTTAATGGCTTCCCATTTAGAGTTTACAAAGGTTTGATGGGATTCTGATCCTCTTCAAGCGTTGGAAGAATTTATAAACTTAATCTTTGCTGTGGGTGAAATTACTACCTAATTAAAACCCTATTTATTGGATTCCATGGTTGTATTGTTGTTCAATTTCCTGCACTCTGTGTTGATTTAAATTTTGAAAGCATGGTCTGGTTCATTTCTAGACAATCTTTTAATGGTGAGAATGTATCTTGTTATGGATGAGCTCTGTGTTTGGTTTTAAATGTTGATAGTTAGTGAATGAAGGTTTAAATTGTGGGGTTTTTAATCCCTGTGTTTTAAATTGTTTTCTCTATGTATTTAAGAGAATGTATGTGAAAACATAGTTTTTATTAAGGGGAACAATGTACCCTATTGAGGGTGGAGGCATTGTGCATTGGCAGTTCCATTACACTAGTGGAAAATGAGATATTAGTGACCACGAGACCAAACATTTTGGTCACCACAGTTTTTTTTAAGAGATAAATGACCAAAATTGATAATTCTAAGTGAAATAACTAAAACTAACCAAGATAAATGACCACTTTTGGTCACGATATAAAGACCAACTAAAAACGACCAAGATAAATGACAAAATTTGATCACGAGATATCTAGAATACAAATGGGCATATTACAATTGGTCATTTATTTGATAATTTTTAGTGTTGTCACTCCGACAATGGAAACAATTACAAATTTAACAATGAATTTATACATTTTACTAAATTCTAACACTGTAGATGGATTTCGAACCCCCCTTAAAAATTTAATGTTCAGGATGTTTTCAACAATGATCCTTTTGACAAGTGAGAAATAGTTATAGATTTTCATGCTAAAAAAGAAGAGAAGAGAAAAATTACACCATCGTTCTCCTTCAAACACTATGCTATGGAAGGCACTTCATATGTCCCACTTCAAAAAAAGAAAGAGCCACACCTTCATTCTCTATCCCTTTCAAACTTAAAATTGCAATCCTCAATTCTTGCACTCCCCCTACCAAATGAAGATACCAATTTTGATTCCAATATATTTAGAGCCAAAATTTATCACTACCTATCCCTTAATTGTTTTACTCTCATATGTATATTTTTCTTATGCCAAATTAATGTACAATTAATTTTACTAATTGTCATCGATTACATGGGTTTCTATTTATTGCTTATTACTACTTGCAACATATATTTTTTTTCAATTTCATTAACTACTATATAATTTTATTGCTACTTGCAATAAATTTTTCTTTTCAATATAGCCAAATCAATTGTTACATTTGATAAGTAAATATGTTTTATTTAATGTTCTAGATTGATGTGGCATTAGAATTCCAAAATTTTTGCTAATGTGGAACATATTTGTTCCTATGTATCAATTTTTGCTCCTATGGGTCATATTTTCCTCTTTTAGGGCGGCATTCCAACATCTATGAAACATAAGAGGGCCATCAAATGGAAATGAAGAGATTTATATGAACATAATATAGTTATCATTGTCGATGTCACATATCTCTTTTCACAGAGCTATAATATTTGTAATTTTTTATTATGTGTAATTTTTTAATGTTACATGGTATGCTTTTTCGATTATAATCAATTAAAGATACAAAACTAAATATGTTTCCAATTTTCTTCCAAATTTTGATTTTATTATTTTTTCAAAAGCATAACAATGTTTTTATAGTTTTACTTTTTCAAATATATGTTGAAATTAGAAGATAATGCTAAAAAAATCATTCACAAAATACAATATATGCTTTTACGTGAGCTTCCGATTTTCTTCTAGATTTTTCTTTCTACTTTTTTCAAAAACAAAAAGTGCTTTACTCCTAACCTTTGCTTTACCTTAGATGAAGATATATTCTTAATTAATTAAAACAATTTTAAACCTTAGTCAAACCTTAATCCAAAATAAAAAATACAATATAATTGATATGAATATATATTTATAAAAAAATCTATATATATTAACTTATATGTAGTTTAATGTCACTTAAACATTTAATCATGAAAGAAATTAAATCCAAATTAATAAGAAAACGACAGTCTTGAAAACGTTTGTAGAACATAAAACACTTTATCAGCATATCCTAACGAAATGCCCGTTTTGTAAAATAATATATAAAATGAAAAAGACTAATGTGATTTTGCAGACCGGGCTCTGTGTTGGTGCAAGGCTTTGAAGGGTTTTGAGAATGACGAACGATGGCAGCAACGGAGTTCCTGGAGATATCCTTGAATCTCTTGAAACTATTAACAAAAATTTGATGGAGTTTAATCCATTCTCAGAGAAGTATTGGCAGCCTGCGATCTTGATGTCTTGGGTGACTTATCCCCTATATATCGTGCTTATACATTTGTCATTTTGGCCAAGGCAGTTGCGACACTATTCACTTATATGTATTATCTGAACAGTTCACTGTTTTAACGCTTTTATTACATATTCAGGAGTTGAATAACTGCAGAAACGAAGTCTTTTGCATAATAAATGCATAAGCTTTCTCAAAACCCTAGAACATATTTTCGGGGTTTGGCACTGATTTCACTCCATCGTTTTCAGAGTATTGAATTTTGTGGGTTTTTTTCTTAGTGCAGTTAAGGTGCAACAGGGAAACTCTAGATGAGCATAATGTAAAGGCCGAGCTGTTAATATTTTGGGGTTCTTTACTCTGTTCAAAGCAAGCTTATATTTTGGGCATCTTTCTATATAGATTATAGTGGTTAGTCTCTTTAATTTTAATTTTAAATAGCAAGTCGAAAGCGCATGGTGTTTGTGTGATAACCGATGTGTCAAACAGTCGTCATTTAATGAACTGGGAATCCCAATAACAGAAATACTGGTTCTGGGAAAAATTTAGAGAAATAACATTTGACCTTTGTAACTGTTCAATGGCCCTCTATAACCTGAGCAGACAGAAAATGTCTATTTTGGTCTTCCTCTATTTGGAATCGGTTCACGAATCATGCTCGTGTCTGTATGCACTGTAAAGAATATATTTCCTTTGGTTCAGGTGGCATGTTTGAGTGGTAGTTATTCAACCAAAATTCCCCAGAACATTCACCTAGCTTCATCCCATTGAAATTCAAGTTAGACATGTGGGACAAACCACACCAATAATGGAACTCTGGTGAATGGCTTGAAAATCGGTTCGCATCACATGTGAATTATCTCCCCATCTTCAAAATATAAAAATGAAGGTTATTAGTTATTCAGTCAAAGTTGCTCAGGGCTTCTATCTAGGCTCATCCCTTTGAAGCTCATGCAATACAGGTGGGGAATACTAGAGAAAGAATGGAAATTTATGTACTGAACATCTCTCAATTAATGAACCGGGAAGCCTAATAATATTAATCCTGCATTAGAAAACCATATTGAGAAATAACATTTCACAGTTGTTACTGTTCAATATGCCTCTATATCCTTAGCAGATAGAAATTATGTCCTTCTGTGATTTCGTCATTTTTTGGAATTGCTTCAAGTAACATGCCTCAAGTGGCTTGCATTGTAAAGACTGGACTTGATTTGGGTTAGGTTCAAGGTTTGACTGGTAGCTATTCAACAAAAATTTCCTACTACCTTCACTTGGCCACATCCCTTTGAAAATCATGCAATCTATGTGGGGCATACTAGAGAAAGAATGGAAATCTATGTACTGAACATCTCTCAATTAATGAATCGGGAAGCCTAATAATATTAATCCTGGATCAGAAAACCATATTGAGAAATAACATTTCACAGTTGTTATTGTTCAATACAGCTCTATATCCTGAGCAGACGAAAAGTATGTCCTTCTGTGCCTTCGTCATTTTTGGAATTGCTTCAAGAAACATGCCTCAAGTAGCTTGCACTGCAAAGAGTGGAATTGATTTGGCTTAGGTGCCAGGTTTGAGTGGTAGCTATTCATCCAAAATTTCCCAGTATCTTCACTTGGCATCAACCCTTCGAAACTCATGCCATGCAGGTTGAGCAGAGTGACATAGCACAACAGAGTCAAATATCGCAATGAGAATGGAAACCTGGTGGATGGATTGACAATCCTGACCTGTGAATCAATGCCCCATCTTCAAAATATAAAAATGAAGTTTGGGTGTGTGCAAGAAGTTGATGGACCCTTTAGATGCAATGGTGGAGTGAAGTCATCCACTCTTGATCCAAAAAAAAGAAATCAACCCAAGCAACACCGAACCTGCCAAGCCTAGTCCCAAGGCTGGAAATGGTCATGCCAACTAGGCTAGTAAACAAAATCGCACCTCCGTTTTAGTCAAGCAAATAGCACGCGCGATTTCCTTTGCTAAAATAGAGGCGCGATTGTTAAAACCTGTTTTTTATTTTTAAACCGGCCGATGCTGTCCTTTTCTCATTTTCGCCGCGGCTATTGGATGAACGAAGACGAAACCTCGACTATGCATACGCAATTTTGGGTGTGCTTGAGCCCTCCATCTCCACCTTTGGTTTTTAACCTTCCCATTGTGAGGTATTTTCTTCAATTTTTTCATGTTTTATTTTTATTTTCTACATCAATTTATTTGCCTTGTCTACAATAATTTTGTAGTATGATTAGGAGGTAAAACAATTGCAGTAAAAGAATGCTATATCAGTCCTCTCTATGTTGAATCATTTGTAGCCACTTCATTTCTAAAAGAATCTTTAAAAAACTTAAAATAGCTATCATATTTTGTTATTCAAAGTAATTTAATATGCTCTATGGCAAAACTTCTGATTTATTGTAAAATTCCATCTCTAAAAATCTGAAGGAACATAGTCATTTTCACAATAGAAAATGTACTATTAATCACCAAAAGCATTAAGTCAATTTGTATATACAGCACCCACGTCAATATTGTTAATTCCCGCTGACAGTATATAGTCATGGGTCTTCATGTGGAGAAGAAGTTCAATATTTTGCCGCTGTAGATGAAATGATTCATGGGAAGAGTGTAACCAGTAGTTTCTAGGCCGCCATAAATCAAAATATCAATGTGGTAAAATCTTCACTCTTATATTGTGCTTACATACTTCCATTTGGCGCATTGGGAAGAATAAAGCTACTACAGGATTTGTTATACCAGAGTCTACTTCTTCATCCATTGATTGTCAGTCCTAGCACATTCTAAGGCTGCTATAGTACTTTCATAACTCTGTATTGTGAGTCAAATAACTCTCATTTCTAGATCTGAATATTTAAGTAAAAGATGAAGTTTTCCCAATAGTCATCTACAGCACATTTCAGATCTCAGCCATTATAAGATTTTCTCACTGCTATCACATTGTATGGCCACATTACTTGGGTATCTCAACGTTCATTTCCAGATCTGTCAACAGGATGCTACAGGCATGTAAAAAGCACCTTCTTACTATGTATTTGGGTGTCTTTTTATTAGCCATTTAAATCATTGTTAATGTTATTTCCTTGCTATAATTTATGAGCATGTTATGTGAAGAATTGCCATTAAAATCTATGTTCAAGAAGTGATACATTATTCAAACAAAATTTCAAATAAAAACAACAGTGAGGCATTATCCGTGTTGAGTTAAAAAGCTCCTACAACCTTTCCATGTAAATCTTGGGGTTGAAAATTCCCACCAATCCTATCATAGCTCCTACATATTTGTTGAATATCACCCTCATCAAAATGTTAATAATCTTCATTAAATTAATAAATGGATTAGAAATTGATTACCAACTTCATTCAACAATAGCCCCTCTCATTAACAATAAATAGCTTATGAATAGACTAACACTCTAAATCGCTTATGCCGCCTATTCTTTACTGTAAAATTCAAGATCAATCTTTAAATTTACATGATGGATTTAGTTTATATGTCAATAGTTATACAGTTTTCAGTTCTTATATATGTCATTATATCATGTGTTTATATTTCTAATGATATTTTATTTGTATTTATTATTGCAGTGGCTACTATGGATCGTAACAATGCAGAGATACTGAGGTTCATTGGCCATTTGAGAGAGATAGGTTGAGCTTGGAGGGGTGGAGATGAGCTCTGCCACTCCCTGTCAGATTCATTGTTATCTATTGTTGATACGATCGCAAGATCGAATGATGCGTTGTATAGCATCGCATCTTACAAGGAGAGAAAAAGGCAACAATATGCTGATGGCTTGAGTTCCAATGAGGTAAAAAAACTGAAAATAACAAAACAAGCCATCTATTCATTGTTTAGAGTGCCTGGGACGGATAACATGCCGGGGATCAGTAGGCCACATATTTCTATTGAGTGGTGCACTTTTCCACCCATTAGAGACAACTGGATGGATAGGTGGTACATGGTTTTTGACATCCCCCCTCACAACAATAGGGAAGTACCGATGTACTTCCTCCGAAAATTGTATGCAGAGTTTGTGATGGGGAAACATGTCAACTATTTTGACATGTTGGGCTTCCAGGGAGTTGGTAGGCGAATGCCCCAACATCGACCCCATGCTACGCATAGAGATGCCAATCCATAGATACCTGCACCCTATGCCCAGCTACCGAGGGCATACATCCCTCCTGCACATGACATGGTTTCCCAGACACAGGATGCATTTTTTACTCTAGCTGAGATGGTCTCTCAACACACGGCCACTATTGACGAGAGAGCGCCCTCTTCCTCTGCTGGTGTACAACCACCAGCTTCTGGTGGTGGAGGGACATCTGTTGGTGGGGATAGACCGACACCCCCTGTGCCTCAGAGCGAGCCGCACGTCTGCACATCGTGTGGGGGACCTTGTTATGGTCCTGGACCAAGACATGGTACCAGTACGATGTCTGGTGGTCAGGTAAGGACTTTGTTTTAAAACTCTGTTATTGAACTCAATTTTTAATTGTTCCATACTATATCTAACATATTAAAAGATTCGTAATATATATGCAATATTTACTCTTGCAGGAGTTTGATGCCTCTCATGGGGGTGGTACTGCACCCAGTGTGGTTGTACCCGAGACCCAGAGAACCACAGCTGAGGTAATATCTAAACACTTGTCAATTTTTTATTACATGTATACTTTTGTTAATGCATGTGTTAGTCTTGATTAATTTATTAAAATGTCTAATATTTACAATTTTTGAAGTTGCAGCAACCCCACTTGGAACATGATGCTGAAGATGAAGATATCAACGACATAGTCCAAGGTGGAATTTATGACTACTTAAAGAATGTAAGTACATGGGTTATGATTGAATCTTGTTCGAATTATTTAAATTTCTTACTGTACACTCCTTTATAGAGATCGCTAATGTAAATATAATTTTTAAACTTGCAGATGCTAGATGCATCTGAACAATAGCACGAAATTGATGGAAGCGGTCACTCCCGTGGTGGAGATATGTCCCAGGAAGGGGTAAGTATATTACAACATGTTATTTTTTCAGTACATATTATTCCATCCATTCAAATCCATGTCTAACTATGGTAACACTTTATGAATGCAGACGTCATCACAGATCCCTGCACCACCTCTTTGGTATGGATCTCCCCATAGTCCAAAAATAGACAAGGGGGTTGTTTACACCAGAGGAGGTCCCTCTTCCTTGAACAGAGTGGCTGTGCATGAGGATCAACCTACTCATCCCACGGTAATGTACACACTTCCAATGGCAGTTGTTGGTTAGCTATGTATTCACTTCACAAGTGGTTTTTCTTAATGTTATTTTCGCATGTTTACAGCATCAGGATGTAGAGTCATCCATGCCAGACCTTAGTGGGATTGTTGATGCCGCTGTCAATGCCGCATATACAATAGGGATAAGTCACAGTGAGGTACATCTACTTGAATATTTGTAATTTTACATTTCATTTGTATTGTTTCTGGACATGCAGGATGTCTAACTATTTAATCATTTGTATTGTGTGGGAAAATCGCACACGCGATACTGTTAAGTATAATTAATGAGGTGGGTGCACGGCTAAGGCTTTCCTATTTCCTTAATTACTAATTTCTTAAATATGTTGCATGTTTTTCCCTACAAAATGCCATTGTCTAAAGGGAATTATCACATAATAGATATTATATTGTTGAAGGATGATGATGTTTACTTAGATATTATACTTTGTGTTTACTTACACATGAATGATGATGATGTTCATGATGTTGACAGTGATGATGATGACGATGGTGATGATGATGATGATGATGATAAAGATGATGATGATGATGATGATGATGAAGGTGATGATGATGATGGGGATGAGGATGATGATGATGATTTTCATGATGTTGATGGTGATGATGATGATGATGATGATGGTGAAGGTGATGATGATGATGGGGATGAGGATGATGATGATGATGTTCATGATGTTGATGGTGATGATGATGATGATGATGATGGTGAAGGTGATGATGATGATGGGGATGAGGATGATGATGATGATGAAGATGAAGACGATGAAGATGATGTTGATGGTGATGATGATGATGATGGTGATGATGGTGATGTTGATGATGATCATGTTGTTGATGATGATGATGATGATGGTGAAGGTGATGATGATGGTGAGGATGATGATGATAATGAAGATGAAGACGAAGATGATGAAGATGATGTTGATGGTGATGATGATGACGATGATAATGATGGTGATGATGTTGATGGTGATGATGATGAGGATGATGATGACGATGAGGATGAGGATGATCATGTTGATGATGATGATGATGAGGAGGATGATGATGAAGATGATGATGGGAATGGTGATGATGATGATGATGATGACGATGGTGATGATGATGATGAGGAGGATGTTCGCGTTGATGATGATCATGTTGATGATGATGATGATGATGATGATGAAGGTGATGAAGATGATGGGGATGAGGATGTTGATGGTGATGATGATGATGATGATGATGATGGTGATGATGTTGATGGTGATGATGATGAGGATGATGATGATGAAGAGGATGAGGATGATCATGTTGATGATGATGATGATGAGGATGAGGATGATGAAGATGATGATGGGAATGGTGATGATGATGATGTTGATGGTGGTGATGTTGATGGTGGTGATGTTGATGGTGATGATGATGAGGATGATGATGACGATGAGGATGAGGATGATCATGTTGATGATGATGATGAGGATGATGAAGATGATGATGGGAATGGTGATGATGATGATGATGATGACGATGGTGATGATGATGATGATGAGGAAGATGATGATGATCATGATGGTGAGGATGATGATGAGGATGTTCACGTTGATGATGGTGTTCATGATGTTGATGGTGATGATGATGATGATGATGATGATGATGATGAAGCTGATGATGATGATGGGGATGAGGATGATGATGATTATGTTCATGATGTTGATGGTGATGATGATGATGATGATGATGATGAATGACGGTGATGTTCATGATGTTGATGGTGATGATGATGATGTTCATGATGTCGATGGTGTTGATGATGATGATGAATGACGGTGATGTTCATGATGTTGATGGTGATGATGATGAGGATGATGATGATGATGTTCACGATGTTAATGGTGATGATGATGATCATGTTGATGATGATGATGATGATGATGGTGAAGGTGATGATGATGGTGAGGATGATGATGATGATGATGAAGAAGATGAAGATGATGAAGATGATGTTGATGGTGATGATGATGAGGATGATGATGATGATGTTCATGATGTCGATGGTGATGATGATGATGATGAATGACGGTGATGTTCATGATGTTGATGGTGATGATGATGATGTTCATGATGTCGATGGTGATGATGATGATGATGAATGACGGTGATGTTCATGATGTTGATGGTGATGATGATGAGGATGATGATATGGAGGAGGATGATGAAGATGATGATGGGAATGGTGATGATGATGATGATGATGACGATGGTGATGATGAAGAAGATGATGAAGAAGAGGATGAAGAAGATGATGATGATGATGATGAGGACGATGACGAGGATGTTCACGTTGATGATGGTGGTGACGATGATGATGTTGATGATGATGTTGATGATGATGATGAAGGTGATGATGATGATAGGGATGAGGATCATGATGATGATGTTCATGATGTTGATGGTGATGATGATGATGATGATGATGATGAAGGTGATGATGATGATGGGGATGAGGATGATGGTGATGATGTTGACGATGTTGATGGTGATGATGATGATGATGATGATGAATGATGGTGATGTTCATGATGTTGATGGTGATGATGATGAGGATGAGGATGATGATGTTCATGATGTCGATGGTGATGATGATGATGATGAATGACGGTGATGTTCATGATGTTGATGGTGATGATGATGAGGATGATGATGATGATGTTCACGATGTTAATGGTGATGATGATGATGATGATGATGAAGGTGATGATGATGATGGGGATGAGGATGATGATGATGGTGTTCA
>LPNX011123748.1:1542-9042 GCA_001517045.1 Pseudotsuga menziesii | reverse complement strand
CTTCCACTTTCTCTCTCCCTGAACCCCATAACATCAACCCTTTATCCATTTTTCTCTCCACCCCTAAACCCCCCTTTCTCTAACCCTATATCTCTCTCCTACTCCTACAACTAATAATCCCCCCTTTCTCTATCATAATCCATCTCCCCTAGCCACTTGTAATTTCTTGTAACTATAACCATTATGAAACTTAAGACCAAAATCCTATAAGTCTTAGAATCTATATCATAGTTCTCTCTAGCTACTCTACTCCTTACCAAACACCTAATCCTCTTTATATTTATCTCTCCCCCAACCCCCTACCAAACTTAAAAATAACCCCCACTCCTCCCTCTCTCTCCCTACTCCTTAACACACCCCTACCCACTCTCTCAGTCTCACACTCACCCCTTGATACAACCCCTATAATTGGCCTTCCTCCCTCTCCCTCTTTCTCTCTCTCCCCTCCTCTCCCTAATCCTTACTAACAACCTTTGTCATTCTCTCTCTCCTACTTCTTAAAACTTATGTATATCTATCGATCTCTCTACCTTAACCCCCTCCTACCACTACCAATAATATATATATCTCCTACCACTAACCAACCCCTTCTATCTCTGCCATTACTCCTTTGCAAATCTTTAACCCTCCTAATCTATTTATCTCTCTCTACCCCAACACCCCTAATCAACCCTACCCCTAATAACCCCACACTCCTCACCCCCTTTTCCCTGCTACCACTGTCACTTTCCTTACCCCTAAATCCCCACTCCCCCTACCCCTAATAACCACCTCTCTCTCTCCTAATACCCCTCCTCCTACCACTTCCCCCTCACTCCTAAAATTAACCACCACCTTCTCTCTATGCCCTTAACCCTACCCACCCCCCCTCTCTCTCTATCTCTCTGTCTCATTTCCCTTGTCCCAAAACCACAAAAATTCTCTGATCTCTATCTCTTTCTCTACACCAACTCCCCTACTCCACCTACCCTTATTCACCCTCTCTCCCTCTCTCTACTTGTACCCATACCTATCTCTTTCTCTTATCCTCCTACTACTTCCCCTATGCCTAAGCCTTCCTCTCTCTCTCCCCCTACTCCTTAACTATACCCTCCTCCTCAATAACTTTCATACTCCTCACCAAGCCCCAAACCCTTTCGATATATTTCTCTTTCTCTCCCATTCCCCTCTTGAACCCTATCCCCCTTCTCCACCCTACCCCTAATGCCCCCTATCATCTCTCTCTCTCTCAGTCCCCTACTTCTTAAACTACCCATAACCCCCACTCCACCAACCCTTAATCAGCCCTTAATCTAATTATCTCCCTCTCTCTCTCTCACACACACACAAACTCCTCTCTCTCTCTCTCTCTCTCTCTCTCTCTCTCTCTCTCTCTGAGCCCCTCCTACTCACCCCATTCCTAACAAATCCATATCCCCTCAATGTCTATCCCCCCCTACTCCAAAACCCCCCACTCCTCAACCATACCCCCTTTCCCTCTAACATTTCTACTCTTGCCCAAAACCCTAATCCTCATTATTGCTCTCTCCCCAAACCCCCATTCTTCACCCTACCCTAGTCACCCCAAACATTCTCTCTCTCTCTCTCTCTCTATATATATATATATGTGTGTATACTTATCTATCAGTCTCTCCCTCTTTATCTTACTCCCCCACCTACTCCTAGCCTTTGCCCCTTTTTCTCTCCCACAAATTTCTCTCTATATCCCTCTCTCTATCCCTCCTCACTCTCCCCTCCTCTCTCTCCCCTCCTTGAACCACTAACCACTCCCTACTATCTCTCTCTCTCAACCCTAACCCTAAGCCTCCTTTCTCTCTATGTATCTCCTCATACCCATCCCACCTACCATAAAACAATCCCCCATGGTCTCTCTGGCTCTCTCTCTAACCCCACATAAATGTCAAGCTCTCATTCTCTCTAGTTATACACCCCCATCTCTTTAACTCCCCCCACTCCACTGAAACCCATAACTATGCCTCTTTCTCTAACTCCAAACCACCCTTTCCACCTACCCTCTCTCTCTCCATCTCCTTAGCCCTAATCGCCCCCTCTCTTTATGTATCTCCTAATACCTATCCCGCCTACAACTAACCACCCCCACCATCTCTCTCCCTCTCTCTCTAACTCCACATCCATGCCCAACTCTCTCTTTCTGCTCCCTATACTACCCCCTTCTCTTTAACTTCCATCCTCCACAAAAACCCATACCCCCCTCTCTCTAATAACAAACCACCCACTCCTGACACCCCCCCTCTTTCACTCTCTCTCTCTTTCTTTCTCTCTCTCTCTCTCTCTCTCTCTCTCTCTCTCACACACACACACACAAACCTTCATTCCCACCTTTATGTCTCTCCTACCCTATAATTCCCCCCATCTCTTTAACTTACCTCCTCCACCCAAATCCATAACACCCCCTCTTTCTCTAACCCCAACCCACACTCGTAACCCCCTATCCCTATCACCCCTCTCTCTATCCCTACCATGAACTCTACAATCCTCACTCCCTACCCCTATACTTTCACACACTCTCTCTCTAAACCCCCTCCTTACCCTACCCCTAATTCCTCTCCTAATCCCTCCCCTTACCACTTCTTTCTCTCTTTCTCATCAACTATAAACCCCTTCTCAGTAAATCTACTAATATTCCTCAAACCCTTAACCCTACTAATCTTCATCTCTTTCTCTCACCTAGCTTGCATTCCCCCACTTAACACTAATACAACCCCCTTGGTTTCTATCTCTCTCTCAACCTCCCACTCCTCTAGCTACCCATAACTCCTAGTACTCTCTCCCCCCCTACTACCTAACACCCATTATGATATATATCTTTATCTCTCTCCTCCCAAAACCCCCTTAATCTCTATATATTTCTCTACACCAACCCCCCTCCTCCACCAACCTTTAATCACCCCTAATCTCTCTCTCTCTCTCTCTCTCTCTCTCTCTCTCTCTCTCTCTCTCTTACTACCCTCATACTCCCTCTATGTCTAACCCCCCCTCTATCTCTCTCTCTCCTCCTACTCCCAACCCCCGAATCCTCAACTATACTACCATTCTTTCTAAATTTACTACTCCCTAAACCCCTAACCCTCCTAACCTATTTATCTTTCTCTCTCCAAACACCCCTCCTACATATTACCCTCCTGATACAACCTATCACTAATGACCTCAATATTATTTCTCTTTGTTTGTTTGTCTCTCTCTTAAATCCCTACTTTTCAACCTACCCTAACCCCTGCCCCCCTCTCTCTCCTCTGTAATACCTAAAAACTCATGTTCTCTCTCTCAGACACACAAACACAACCTTACTCACCCCCCTATTCCCACCCATACATCTAACTCCCATCCTCCTTCTCTACCCTTCTACCCCAACCCTTATTATAACCCTCTATTATTCTCTCTCTCCACTTCTCCTACTATTGTTAATGCCCTATTGTCTATCTCTCCCCCACGCTCAAAACATCCACCCTATATCCCTTTAACCTCCATCCCTCTCCCTAACACACCTCTCTCTCTCTCTCTCTCTACCCCTAACATTTTTCTCTCTCTAATCATAACCCCCCCTCTCTCTATCTAACCCCCTCTTACTCTCTGTATCATTGCCCACACTCTATCTCTCTACTTAATCTTATCCTACTCCCCATATCACTAATCCCCCCTCTCTCTCTCCTAATCCACACCCATCTCCCTCTCTCTCTCTCCAAAGCCCACCACTCCTAACTATAACCCCTTTCTCTCTAAATTCCCTATTCCTCCCGAAAACCCTGACCATCATGATCTTTATATTTTCCCCTCCACTAACCCTCCTAATCCCCCTTACCCCCAATCACCTCAGATTAGGTCACACACACACACACACACACACATACACTCACCCCCTACTCCCACTGGTATCATTAATCCCCCTCCTGACCCTCTCTGTATCTAATCCGACCCCTAACCCTTGCTAAACCCCTTTCTCACTCCCTCTCTCCATTGCTCATCCATCAACTCCTAAACCCCACACCTTTCTCTATATCATGATCATTAACACCCAACCCCTCTCCCTTCCTCCCTCTACCTAACCCTAAACTACCTCTCTCCCTAACACCACCATCTCTCTCTCCCCTACTATTGTACAGGAATCAACACCTTATAACCGAAGGTCTAGGGTTACCAACATACTCTTAAAACTTGTAGGCAATCAACTTTAGAGTACAGAAAGGAAACAAGAAGATAAGATAAACCCACCTGATTCACGACGATTGATCCTAGCTTTGTCCTCTTCCACTTTGCTTCTCCTCTAAAGATTTCAAGGTTATTTCTCCTTCACCTGTAAAGAGCAAATCCTCCAAGTGCAAGCTTATACATGTATATAGGGTAGGTTAGATAAACAAGATATAGAGTGCTTAATCATAAATATTTATCAAACCATGATACATGAAAGACATTCAAAACACATTTGGAAGAAGGATTCTCTTTATTAACAATAGTGAATGAGTTAAGATTACAACCCAACGACTGAGACAAGGACTCCTCTGTAACCAAAGGATTCTGAGTTTCACTCCTCTAAAGACTTCTGAATAGACACCACCACCATAACTTTGCTCTCCAAGTATGATTGATTAATACCCTCCCCAAGGCCTTTATTTGTACTTAGTGAAATAAGGTAGCTTCGAGGGTTGAGGAGGTTGAGACAGTTAAGATGGTTATAGTTAAGGGCTTAACAAATCTCACATAATCGTGATTTATTATTTTTAATGTCAAAGGAAAGCGTACACGGGTATTGATACTGGCAACCTGCATATGATATGCGAGTTTCTCTAAGGGAAGCCCGTGTACAGAACTGTACGTGGGTTGCAATTACAAATACTCGCGTACAATACACAACATGCTATAGGAAAAGTCGTGTATGTACGCGGGTTGAATATAGGCAAAGGCGTGTACAGCAATTGACATATTCAAAGGTAAAAATGGCAAGCTATATGGATAATGAATGTGTTTCATAACATTCCCATATATAGTGTTTTAGGCAAACTTCAATCTATAAATGTCCTTTTGTGTGTCAACATAGGGAATGTCGACACTCGGACAGAGAAGTGCCATTTAGGTGGATAACAGCTACCACTAACCACCATCCCATCTCTCTCTCTCTCTCTCTAGCTTCCCTCCTTCTCGATCTCCATCTATTTATCTACATAAACAACCCTCCTACCCCTACTTCTGATCATCGGCACATTTCTCTCTCTCTCTCTCTCTCTCTCTCTCTCTTTCTCTTTACTGATAATTTCCCCTCTCTCTCTCCTTAACGCCCCTCCTAATCCCCCAACCCATAAACCCCCATCCTATCTCCTAAACACCCTCCCCCTACCACCTCTCTCTTTCTTTCTCTCTCTCTCTACTCATAAACCCATTATTTTTAACTAACCTAATCGTCCTTGAACATTGAACCCTCCTTATCTTCTTCTATTTCCCTTCCCCAACCCCCATCCGCACCCTACCCATAATCACCTCTCTCTCTCTCTCTCTCTCAACCCCCAAGTCATCAAACTACCCACAAACAACACCCCACTCTCTCTCCTCATACTCCTAAACACCCCCCCTCTCTCTCTCTTACCCCGCAAATCCATAACACCCACCCTCTATCCCTCTCTCTCTCTCTATCTAACCCTCACCCCTCTCTCTCCTTGACCCGCACTCTCTCTCTCTCCTACTACATAAACTAACTACCCTTCTCTCTCTTTGTCTTTTTCTCTTTGACCCTTACTGCCCATCTCACCTTGTCTCTTATAATCCCCCTTCCCTGAACAATAATAACTCTTCAATATCTCTCTGTCTCTCCTCCCTTATACCCACAATTCTCTAATTTCCCTTCTCCTACCAAAGCTGCTAAACCCCTCAATATCTATTTCTTTATCTCTCCCAACCCACATCCTCCCCACTACATCATAACTACCATCTCTCTCTCTCTCTCTCTCTCTCTCTCAACACACACACATCCCCACTCCTAAACTATACCCCCGTTCTCTCTAACTAACCTACTGCTTAGCAGACCCCTAACACTCCTGTTCTACATCTCTTTCTATCCCCCAAACCCTAATCCTTATCTCCTTCTCTCATGATATTCCCCTACAAATAATCAACCCCCATCAAATCTCTCTCTCAAACCCCTAGTAATCCACCTATCCCAAACTCCCATCCCTCTCTCTCTCCATACTCCTTAACACCCCTCCAACACCCCTACCTAAAAACCCCCTTTCTCTCTCCTAAATTGCCTCTTTATACCACCTCTCTCTCTCTCCCTCTCTCTCTCTCTCTACTTCTAAACCCCTTCTATCTAAATCACTTACTCCTCCTTAAACCTCAAAACCTCCTCATCTCCTTCTCTTTCTCTTTCCCAATCCCCATCCACCCCCCGCCCCTAATCATACCAATCGTCTCTCTCTCTCTCTCTCTCAACCCTCAAATCCTCAACCTACGCATAACCCACACCCCACTCTCTCTCTGTGTATACTTTAACAACTGCCCTCTCTTTCCAACACCCCTATTCCTACCCCTACCACTTTCCCTCCTCCTTCCTATCTCCCTTCCTTCCTATATCCCCTCCTCCCTCATACTCTATCTTCACTACACCCCTTTATCTCTCCCAAAACTCCATAACACCCACCCTCTTTCCCTCTCTCTCTCTCTCTAACCTTAACCCCTCTCTGTAACCCTCCCTCTCTTTCTTGCTCCTAAAACTAACCACCCTCGCTCTCTTTCTCTCTCTCTCTCTCTCTAACCCTTACGCCCGATCTCGCTCTGTTTCTTATAATTCCCCAAAGAATACTAACTCTTTCATATCTCTCTATCTCTCCTCTATACCCCCCATTATCTAATTTCCCTCCTCCTCCCAAAACTACTAGACCCCTCGATATCTATCTCTTTTTCTCTCCCAAACCCCCTCCTTCGCACTAACCTAATTGTATCTATCATCTCTCTCTCTCTCTCTCTCTCTCTATATATATATATATATATATATATATCACTCTCTCCACACACCTCCCCAATCCTAAACTATACTCGGTTCCCTCTAACTAACCTACTCCTCCCTAAACCCCTAACCCTACTAATCTCCTTCTCTTTCTATCCCCCCAACCCTAATCATTATCTCCTTCTCTCATGATATCCCACAACCCATAATCATTCCCTTGCGTCTCTCTCACTCTCTCACTCTCTCCAAGCACCTCCCCACTCTGAAACTATACCCACTCCCTCTAGCTAACCTACTCCTCCCCAAGCCCCTAACCTTACTAATCTCCATCTCTTTCTATCCCACAAATCCTAATCGTTATCTCGTCATCTCATGATATTCCCCTACCCATAATCATCCCCATTTGGCTCTCTCCCCCTCTCTCTCTCTCTTTAAAAACCTTACTAATCCACCTACCCCTAACTCCCACCCCTCTATCTTTCATTTCTC
This sequence comes from Pseudotsuga menziesii, assembly GCA_001517045.1. NCBI lineage: Eukaryota > Viridiplantae > Streptophyta > Pinopsida > Pinales > Pinaceae > Pseudotsuga > Pseudotsuga menziesii. The sequence goes on along the minus strand of LPNX011123748.1, from coordinate 1,601 downwards.
CACAACACCCTTCCTACTCTCCCTACCCATAACCCCCCTCCTCTCTCTCTCTACTCCTA